>JAYESA010000007.1:43220814-43315814 GCA_036927795.1 Iris macrosiphon
TTTATAACTCTGCACTTAAATCATCCCACAACTCTCCCAAACAACCCTTACAAACCGAAGACACCCTGCTGAACCCGCCAGCAATAGCACCACTTCAACACCTTGTTGCTACCACTTAAAGCACCCAAAACCCCTTCAAAAACTACCATATCCTCATCCTATACCTCTCCCCTAATCTCTCTAAGCCCTACAGCACTTACAAAAATGTTTTGAAGCCCCAGACAGCAGCTACGAGCCAAAGTGTCCAAATTTGGACAGATTTTTACAACCAGCACACAGTCCTCTTTTGTCTTCCCATTTCACTTTAGTAAGAGCTCAAAATCCACCTACTCAACCCTCTCTACATTTACTTCACATTCCTCTTAAATTTCACCAACTTTCTATTCATATTTTTCATGATATTACACCAAAAATACTTACTACTTCTCATGTCTAGACTTGAATGTTATTTATGCACTTATTGTCCTATTAACTTTGCCATGATCTAAAACTCAAGCAACCACTTAAAAAATATAAATTTTACTCCAATTGTCACTAACTTTTCAGAATATATAAGTTTTTTTAGGGTGTTATATATAAATAAATGCATGGTTGAGACATGATTAAATATTGTGCAACTAGTAGTGCACTTTGCCTAGGTTTTGTGCTAGCTAGTTTTATTGTTTATAAATACTTTGTTAGAATATAGAAGATGTCATGCTAGGGTTGTGCACTGGTTGTAGTAATATTTGCACATATTTTTTATGACAAATACAATTTAGGAATGAGGTATATGCCATGATCTTATTATAAATTCAGATTTGACTTGTCATTGTATACTTGATATTTTGTAGTACAAAGAGAGTTGTATATAGTTGGATGAATGAATATACTTGAGGAATAGAGTATTTGATTTTTTGTGATGACCCTAACTTGACATATTGTTAATGCTCATGTATTCATATTTTAATAGACAAAATGGATCCTAGGTTAGCTGACATTGTATGACACTTAGTGAATAGCAAGGTTGATGATATGTTGTATATGGAAACCTAGTATGAGGACACCTAGTACCTACATGAACCTTCATTATAACCATGTTTATGTTATATAAAAATTTGTACATTTAGAGGACTTGATGATTTTATGTGACTAGTAGGCTTGGTGTTTACACACTTCCTTAGTCTTTGACTAGTGAACCTTAGCCAACCTAATTAGTTAGAACCTTAACCAACCTACTTAGTTAGAACCCCTAATTAATTTAAACTCTAAATAATTGATGGCATTATGTAAGTTGTACCCTTGATTAATTTAGACCATAATTGTCTAATGATTAAAGACGTAGAGTAGTTGTACTCTTGTGCAAGCTTAGTGAACCGTGTTATAGTAACTGATATGATATTACTATATATATATATAGGATCTTGGGATTATTCAGATTTGGATGCCGGAACAAGTTCTTTCCATTGCAGCTTGGAGTTCTAGGCAAGATACCGTGCCACCTTGTTTTACTGTATAAATTAAATTTTTTGCATTATATGATTCTTCTCTAGATAATATAGTATAAGTATGAGCGTCTGAGTATAACTCGGGTGCATTATCTATGCCTACGCCTACCCATACGTACCAAAGTTGTCCTAAAATTGTATTCACATAGATAGTTAGGTTACCATATTTATTTTCCATAGTATTTATATTTCGGCATGCACAATTTGTACCTTGTTACATCCCACTGAGGACCTGGTCCCCTGCCAGGTTAGTTGAGTTGGACACAGAGATATTTGGCAAGATGTTTGATGAGTGCTCATTTTCTTACAGGTATTATCCTTTCGTGTATATGTATATGCTTCTTTCTGTTATTTGTATCTGCTTAGTTTTTGTAGACTCATGATATTTACTTCGAGTCTATTCGGAAAGTATGATTATTAGGCTGTAGACTAGTAGTCATATTTATCTTTCTTTTTATTCTTGTCATATGGATTGAGAGATAGATAGTTGATAGATATAGATAATTAGCTTGATCACTTGACCATGGATAGCATAAGTACACTTCGTCGGGTCCATTAAATTGGAAAGTCCTACGGAGTCGTACCAGCTGGCTATTGCCACGTGTCTGGTCCTGCATGTTTTGGGACTGGTACGTCACATAGTTTTTGTGCTGGCCCATGCAGGTCAGAGCATATCATTTCTGTTACATTATTGTACCAAAAGAGCCTGCTAATTAGGATTAATGTTGAATAAGATCTCAATCCAAAACTGATTTTAAAAACTCCTCTTGTATTCGCTTGTCGCCCTTGAAGTTCATAATTGCATTTGTTCATTTCCATCAATATTATTATCATTTTTTCTCATCTCCCCCTATTTTGGAGAGATGGATTTCGTGTACGGAGATTCCCTCCAGAAGCAGATCCTCGTTAAGGCGAAAGAAGGCATACTTGATATAAAATTTTGAGAAGATGGTTACCTATAGTAGAGAAGATTGATAGATTTTTCCTAGATGTTATAGCTAGTATAGATTGGTTGGCATAAGAATTAGACGTAGAAGTAGAGGCCTAAAACTAACCTTACCCATTACTTAAGGTAGCAGTTATTTAGAAGTATTAGAAATTAGAAAGATGGTTTGGTTTTAATGCTCTAGAATACTTTATAGAATACATATCTAGATGCTAGGGAATAATTGTGGTACATAGTGGTGATACAAGGAATAATATTATGACCTTAACAAGATAGAACTTTATGTGGCAGGCCATAGTGGTTAAATCTCTTGTTGCTTATGACTGTCAGTATCAAACCTAGATCTTACTACCCCCTTAAATTATTGATGACTTTAGGGCTGGACTAAATAGATAGGTAGATTGCTAGTTGAATAATTAGATAACTTGAGTACTATGGTATAGTTTTCAAAATCAAGTTAGATGTACTTGGCTTATTTGGTTTGCCAGTGTTAATTGGACTCGTGAGTTTCACCATTGATAACTTAGGTAGATTTGTTAGTATCTGTGATAGAGCAAATATATTGAAGGATGAGAGTTTTGGTAGAGCTTATAGTCTTGAGTTAGATGTAGTGAATTACCTATAATGGTTGGCAAGTTGTAAAAAGATGGTACCAGTATAGTTTTGGACATGGGTATACATGAAATAAACTAGAAGAAATCTTTGGTTCAAGGTGAAGAAGATAGAATCGTAAAAAGAAGAGATTCACGAGTAGTACCTGATCTTGAGCATTTTAAATTAAGAGAATAATTTAGGAAGGACTAAAACTTTAATCACTCGGTAGTTGCCTAGAAGATCTATACTACAAAGCAGAAAGTACAGGGCCATGATTGGCGAAGCTTATAGTGGAAAACAAGATTAATATACTAGAAGGATATGAAGGTGTGTAGGAAACAAATGATAAGGAAAAGATATTATGGTCGTATAATCCAAAGAGAAGGAATTGTGATATGGATTTGAGGGATAATAATTTTAGTATTAATGAATTATAATTCTTTTAGAATTTTGAGGACTTAGTGCGAATAAAAATTGTTGATCAGAATCGAAGTGATACAAATTTTAAGGAACTAAATACTGGTTCAGATCACATACTGACTTGTTGGTCATTCTGTAGAGGATTACAAAAAAACCCTTAGATTATAGATTTACACATGGGTATGGGAGTGTAAATGAAAGGTAAAGTCTTATATGAATGATAGCTGAATATTATAGGTTTACACATAAACTACTTAGGGCCAGGGATTTAGATTTTTGACTAATAGGGTATGAGATTACTAAACCTAATCTTTAGTAGTAGGTGATGATATGGGAGCCTATTTCCAATTTACCCTATTCGATGGATTTTTTGGATTTTAGAAATCTTATTCTCATTATTGTATTGGTTATACTTTTATCTAGGGTATTTAGAATGATTGAATAGATATTTATTACATAATTTCTATTTTTTTATTTTGTACTATGTATTTCAATAGAGGCTTATGTTGTATTTTATTATATGTATTTCTCTTTGGAATTGATTTGAGTTGAGCTTCTAGACTATGTATGATTGACTGGTTAGATTGAACTTATTGCTGCTAAGAGCGATTATACGAAGTTAGGCTGGAGGATTTCATTATGGATAATATAGGTGGATGACGATGTACCCAAGAAAGAATGTTGAGATAGTACCTATCTTAGCTGCACAATAAGGAATTTAGATACTACATTTGTGGCCTTGAGGATTTTATGCTTATAAGATTTTAGTGTCTAACCATGCACTCCTTTGAGAGTAAAGGTATGACATTATTTCCTTTATAGATATTGGAAAATTTAAATTGAGATTGTGTTGCAACCTCCTTGAGTAACGTAGGTTTATAGGTGATGATTTTCTAGATGATGATTAGCATAATAATAATAATAATGATATAGAAATACATGGATGACAAAATAGGATGAGAGGACCAAATTTCTTAGATGATTAAACTGTACATATATGACAGTTTAAGATTAAGGGAGTGGGTAGGGATAAGTACCAATTTGTGTTTATATATTTAGATATATGATGATTTGTGGTTGGAGAGATTGATTTTGAATTTCGAGAACAAAATTTTTCTAAGGTAGATAGATTGTAAACTCCCTCACCCAAATTTAGGTATATATAGTTTAGTGTGATATTATAATTTATTTTAGAATAATTAGGGTTAGAAAAATATAGTTATTATACATACTTCAATTATGATATCTTTGATGTACCTTAATATAGTTTCAATATTTAGAATATTGCACTACCCCTTGCTGACCAACAACTTTTACACTCTTAATCCAGACAGACCAATCTTCAATCCTGACCCTAGTTTCACTCTTAAACTTATACTTTTGTATTCTATTTTAATCTACATAATATTCTTGACACTTATGTGTCATAAAATCTTAACTTTCCACCTAGTGACCATAGGTTGGATTTCTGATGCAGAATACTGACCAGATTCCTATAACCAAATGTCTGACACTAATCTATATTGAGATTACCCTAACCTAATCCTTTAGATCACATCTATTTTTATATATTTTATATGCTAATTTAATAGATGTGATACATTGAACCCTTTAAGCTTAATTTGACTCAACCTAGAGCCAATCCACAAACCCTACCTTAAAAACCTAATTAAGTGGTCAAGAAGAACACCAAACACCCTCTCTAAACTCATAAAACACCAAACACAATAGTCCATATACCAAAATCTATTTTTTGAAGAATAAATTCAGCATATAACCCCCTTCTCCTTTCATCTCCCCACTCACACCAAAGTATGTAACCCCCAAAATCTTCTTCTCCCCACTAGCAAAAGTTGTAACTCCAAACTCTTCCCCTCCCCACTAGGCTGTCCATAACCCCTCTCTCTTCACCTCCACCATTTAAACCACCGGAATAACACTTCTTTCTAACTCTCTTTCTCACATTTTCTCTTCACAAACCATCTTCAAATTCCTTCTCCATCTCCCTCCACACCTCCATCTATCCAACCCTACCCAGACTGAATCTGAATTCAGCAACGCCCCCACCAATCTGGCCCTATCTCCCTCCACAGTAAGTATCTTTCTCTCAAATTTTGTATGCTTCTTTCTCTCACTGTCCTTATCACTTTTTCTTCACAAACCTTCCATCAAAACTCACTCTAAATTCCTCAAAATACTCTCCATCAGAGGTGTCCAAGCTGAATCTAAATTCAGTGTATCCTCTTCTCAGGATACTCCACCACCTCCATAGACTCCAAACTACCACCACAGCACCCAAATATCCTTTCCCTACCTAACCTTAAAAAGTTTACTTTATAACTCAGCACCTAAATTATTCTACAACTTCCCCAAATACCCCCGACAAACCGAAGATACCCTGTTGAACCCGCCAGCAATAGCACCACTTCAATACCTTGTTGCCATCACTTCCAGCACCAAAACCCTTCAACAACCACCCTATCCTCATTTTTTACCTCTCTAATAATCTCTATAATCCCCACATCACTTGGAAAAATATTTTGAAGCCTGGACAGCAGCTACGAGCCGAAGTGTCCAAATCTGGACAGATTTGTGCAAGCAGTGCACAGTCCTCTTTTGCCTTCCCATTTTACTTTGGTAAGAGCTCAAACTCCACATACTCAACCCTTTCTACATGTAATTCATATCCTTCTTAAATTTTACCAACTTTCTATTGATATTTTTCATGATATTACACCAAGAACACTTACTACTTCTCATGTCTAGACTTGAAGATTATTTATGCACTTGTTGTCCTATTCACTTTGCCATGGTCTAAAACCCAAGCAACCACTTGCAAAATATAATTTTTACTCTAGTTGTCATTAAATTTCAGAATATATAAGTTTTTTATGGTGTTATATATATAAATAAATGCATGGTTGAGACATGATTAAATATGGTGCAACTAGTAGTGCACTTTGCCTAGATTTTGTGCTAGCTAGTTTTATTGTTTATAAATACTATGTTAGAATGTAGAAGATGACATGCTAGGGTTGAGCACTAGTTTTAGTAGTGTTTGCACACATGTTTTATGACAAATGCAAGTTAGGAATGAGGTATATGCCATGATCTTATTATAAATTTAGATTTGACTTATCATTGTATACTTGATATTTTATAGTACAAAGAGAGTTGTATATAGTTGGATGAATGAATATAATTGAGGAATAGAGTATGTGATTATTTGTGATGATCCTAACTTGACCTATTTTTAATTCTCATGTGTTCATGTTTTAATAGACAAAATGAACCCTAGGTTAGCTGACATAGTATGACACTTAATGAATAGCAAGGTTGATGATATGTTGTATATGGAAACCTAGTGTGAGGACAACTAGTACCTACATAAACCTTAGTTATAACCATATTTATATTATATGAGAAGTTGTATATTTAGAGGACTTAATAATGTTATGTGACTAGTAGGCTTGGTGTTTACACACTTTCTTGGTCCTTGACTAGTGAACCTTAGCCAACCTACTTAGTTAGAACCCCTAATTAATTTAGACTCTAAATAACTGATGGCATTGTGTAAGTTGTACCCTTGATTAATTTAGACCCTAATTGTCTAATGATTAATGATGTAGAGTAGTTGTACTCTTGTGCATGCTTAGTGAACCGTATTATAGTGACTGATGTGATATATATATATATATATATATATATATATATATATAGGCTCTTGGGATTGTTCAGACTTAGATGCCAAAAAAAATTCTTTCTATTGCAGCTTAGAGTTCCAGGCAAGATACCTTGCAACCTTATTTTACTGTACAAATTAAATTATTTGTATTATATGATTCTACTCTAGACAATATAGTATAAGTATGAGCGTCTGAGTATGACTCGGGTGCAGTTGATGAATGCGTCGATGAGTAGATAATGCATAAACCAAGACATAGTGACATTACCAAAGTTTTGGGAGGTATTCTAATATTTTCCCAGGACCCTGGCACGTCTTACTCACGATACAATCATGATTGGTGCGTGTTATCATATTCGACTAGCTAACGGTGCGTTCGACATGTATGTCGGTACCATACATACTTTTGGTACTAGAATAATTGACTGGAATGGTAGTTACGTGATGTTCATGTTGTGTATACGACTTGGACATATGCATTGGGTGGAGAGGTTAACTAGTAGGTGTATGGGACACACAACATCGATAGTTGTAGTGCCTATGGATCTACAGAGATTGATGACTACCCTTTATCAGATGCCGCTTCCGACGGGAAGTTAGGCTTGTTTATATATATATATATATATATATATATATATATATATATATATATATATATATATATATATATATATGCAGCCTACCAGCGTTCTTCGGAGCGTTGGTGTTTATTTAGCAGAAGTCGCGTTCGTAGGAACGTTATGGCAGTTAGCTATGCCTATGCCTACCCATACGTACCAAAGTTGTCATCAAATTGTATTCACATAGATGGTTAGGTTACCCTATTTATTTTGTACAGTATTTATATTTCGGCATGTACCTTTTGTATATTGTTACGTCTCACTACGGACCTGGTCCCTACCAGGTTAGCTGAATTGGATACAGAGAACTTTTGATGGATATTTGATGAGTGCTCATTTCCTTTAAAGTATTATCCTTTCGTGTATATGTATATGCTTCGTCTTGTTATTTGTATCTGCTTAGTTTTTGTAGACTCATGCTATTTACTTCGAGTCTATTCGGAAAGTATGATTATTAGGCTGCAGACTAGTAGTCATATTTATCTTTCTTTTTATTCCTGTCATATGGATTGAGAGATAGATAGTTGATGGATATAGATAATTATCTTGATCACTTGACCATGGAAAGCGTAAGTGCACTTTATCGGTTCCATTAAATTGGAATGTCCTACTGAGTCGTACCAGCTGGCCATTGCCACGTATCTGTTCCCGCATGTTTTGGGACTGGGGCGTGACAGATTCAGATTTAGTTAGTTGCTTTATTTGATTGAGAAACTCTTGGGAGGTAAAACGTGGATTGATTTAATAGTAGTTTTTAAGATAGATGGATTCTTGTATTACTGGGTATTGATGTATAATTGTGATTGGAACTTTAATGCAGTAAAATTTGGAAATTTTGATAGATAATTAAATTGATATCTTGAGAATGGTTTGGATCATTTAGGGTAAAATATTTAGGATTTTAATGGAGATATCGGTTGGCTTTGTCCTTGAGTGTATTGATATTAGTTGGGTAAGTCTTGACATTGTAATAAGTTTCTTAAAATGCTTATAAGAATTTGAGATGCATTGATATTGATGGATAATTGCGATATAGATGACTCCATGAAAATTGGATCTAGTTAGTTTTGGCTACGTCCCTTTGATTCAGAATAGAATAGTATAATTCTTGGTACGTAGATATGCCTTAGTCTAGATTTGTTTCCTTGATGCTTGTGTCTGCATCTTAGGTTTTATAGTCATATCTTGCCTAGTGAGTTTTGGAAATAGTTTGATTGAAATTTGTGGTATAAGTTGTTCGATGTATTTTGCTAAGACGTGAGTGAGTATGTAATTATTGAGGATGGATGGAAAGCTGTGCTTGACCTTTAAATTTATACAAGACGTATTCAAAGTTGGACAAGAAGGAAAAGGCTTTGTTTAGTTCATTGAATTCATTTGTTCGAGTATTATGGTGTGGCTATAGTTTCGAAGAGTATGCATAGGCATACGAGGAGAGAGTTTCTACATGTGTGTTTGTTGCATGTTGAAGGATTTTCCCAAGTATTTATCAAAATTAGAAGGTATTTGGTGATAACTTTGGGTCTTGATCTGCGTGCTTTGGCGATTATTCAGTCAAGAGATCGTTATAGGAGTTTAAATCAAAGATTCATGAGTAAAGGATTTTCTTCATTGGTCAGTTGATGCAGAGTGAGGAGTATATTCTATAAGTTTTGAGATAAAAAAAAATTCAAGTGGTGTATTATTTAATGTCCCACTTCATGCAGTACAATGGGCTAGTTTATTGGCTCGAAGGGCCAGGCTGGACCTGGATTCATACGGATGAATAATTCAGAGATCTATGTCATCTTTGTAATATCCCGCTATGAGCAAAGACATTGTATTGGCTTCTTGGATTGAATAGACTGGTTGGATTTAAGTTGTATGGAGCATGGCTCACTTGTATGGTTAAAACGATTAAGAAGATCATGCATCACATCAAATTATTTCTTTTTGGAATCGTTCGATATCTACTCCATTGGAAAAGAAAGGCTATTCATCATGGTGGGTGGTTTTAATTCTTCTCTCATTTACCTTCACACTTAATAAAAAAATTCTTATTAATCTTTGTTTCTATACTCCATAAGATTGTTTATGTAATGCCCTACTCCTAAAAGTAGCATTATATATTTAGATAGATGTCGGTTTGCTGACTCAAGTAAGATGAAGCCTTTAGTAAGAGCTTCATTGTTAAGACAGGAAGACGATTCATCATAGTGAGTGGGCACGACTTTACTTTCTAATTCTTTCATGATTAATAAAGCTAACCCATAAAGAATGGATGCATCCTTGTTGCTAATAATAAGTTCAAAATCACTTGAATGTTAATTGCATGAAATTTGTTGCTATGCTTCTCAAAGAAAGAAAGTGTTGCCATGCTTATTAAAGAAAGAAAGTATTATTACATGCTTAAGTTAGAATATGAATACAATTAAGAGAATTGTTACTATGCATATTAAAAAAATAAAGATTTTATGTTCCCACCATAAGTTGTTAACAAAAGAAAAATTACATGCTTGAATATGAACTGGTGGTTGAATTGAAAGAATTGATATTATGTTGTCTAGAAAGAATGATTGCATGTTCCTTTATTGTATGTTATAAAGATAGAATAGTATGTAAGAACTTGTACTGTTGTAAAAAATGTTTCGAAAGAAAAGAAGAACAGGACATGGCCGAATGGAAGAAATGAAAAGAGAAACAGAGCTAAGGCTCTATAGTTTGAAAGAAAAAAAGATAAAAATGTTTACTTGTTAGTTAGATATTGCATAACAGTATTTTTTATCTGATAGAAGTTATATTCATGAATTGGTCTTGGACAACTTGTGCACAAGGTATAAATTTTCTACCGATTCCTGGGGCACTGGAAATTATTCGGCCCAGGAGGGAACGAGGAATCTTGAGTCATGTACATCCATGTGATCGAGGGGGTGCCAAGTCCATTAGTGAAGAGCTAGACTTGTATATTCAAACTATTAATTATAGGGAGTCTCCCATGGACCATCAGGTAGATGGGTCGCATGCTAAGATATCATTATTACAAGCCTAACAGTTTGATGCACACACACACACACACACACACATATATATATATATATATATATATATATATATATATATATATATATATATATATATATATATATATATATATATATATATATATATATATATATATATATATACATATATATATTATCTTTGTTTGTTGCAAGGATGAATCGTCGGCCATGAGTAAGAATCACTGTATAAGTGATATTTTCTATAGCTTATGTTTCTTATTATAAACTGCTCTTAAGAAGGAATCTTGTTTAAATAAAATGATGCTAATATGTCCCTAAGGAAATGAATACGGATTCAGAAATATTCTACGTGTGTTATGTTAGCAATAAATGGATATCGTGCATGAACTGCCCCTATTATTTGAATGAATGAAAAAACAAATATAGCTTCCGATTACATTTTCAAAATCAAATGTAACTCCTGAATTGTACATGGCATGAAATAAAAGTAGGTAAAATATAAAAATATCACAATTAAAAGCATTATTTTCTCACATGATCACTTAGTGACTGCTTTCAGAAAGTGTAGCCTTTGTCTCTCACCAGTACATGGTAATGTACTGACCCTCCACTAAATTTGTACATGTGTTAGATATTCTGTTGGATGTTTTGAGGTGATAGAAGATCCTCATCCTTAGGAGTCAGAGATCAGAAGGCGCGTGATTAATTTTATATAAAGAATATAATATATAAAACAAAGTCATTATAATTTATTTAGTTAAAATATTGTAAGCCAACTTGGCATTTATCAGTTGGCTATTGAAAGTCTTTATAACCGCTACAAATTATCAATAAAAGAGATTGTGTTTTTGCCTCGTTATGTTTATTTGACTTTCTGCATTAAAGTTTTGCTTCTTCTATCTATGTTCAGTCTATTTTGTTATTGTGTAAGTCCATGCTTGATACAAACACAACTTAGGCTTGTACGATATCACGTCCAGTGATGACTTTACAATCCTCCAAGATCGGGACGTGCTAGTTTATGCTAAGTAAAAGAATGAGAATAAAAGAGAGTAGTATTATTATTATTGTTAACTTGTTATATAAACAAGAAATATTGTACAGTTGTTATAGACATGTTGAATATTAAACTATTATTATAAATATGTAAAATATTGTACTGTTCTTGTAAACATAATAGAAGTGTGGAAAAAGGTTCGGGATGTTGATTCGCTAGTATGGTACTACTTGGATTGGAGAGAAGTGGAGAAATACCATGGACTAGCCAAAATAGTTTGGGACCAATGGGTCGCCAATCGGAACATCGAATAGAAATTAGTATATCGCGAGAATGGAAAGTTGTATAAGTAGACATTTACATTACTTTATTTCAGTTTATGTATCATGCATATATTTTATTATTAAATTATTTACGCATTTGCATGATCATGAACACTTATGCACAAGGTATGGCTTTCGTCCAATGGGATCCATGGCACCGGGATCGATTCGGCCTAAGAAAAAATTATATAGAACATGCTCCACGCATGAGGTATTATGAAACTTTCAGTGGGACTAGCTATCCAAACTGAAAGGGTGCATCACAATATCATGTATAGTCCAAGATGGTGTGTCATAGTGACTGTCATATAGTTAAGCTGCATGTTAATGACATTTTTTTACAGGCCTTATCATTTGTTTGTAGTGATATACTTGTACACATTTATATATTATGAATGTTAATAATTGTTCTGTAAGGACGGACTCATGACACCTATATATTTATATTTTATAAATTCTAATAATTGATATAGGGACACAATTATGACACACATACACACACTCACTCTTATATATATATATATATATATATATATATATATGAATTGTTAACCGAATCTAGAGAAAGTAGAAAGATCAAATAATTATTATTATACCTTTCCTCGTATGTTTACCGTGTGGGTTTAGGTTAGTAGGCTAGATCCCTCTCATTAGTGCATTTGCCAATGTGCTGACTCCTTCCTCCACATGTGTGGAGAGTTGTTTAAATGTGTTGAGGTATTGGAGCTTGTTTGAAAACTTGAAGTTGTTCGGTTGAAAGATGTTATCTTTTGTTTATAAAGGGTATAATGTATGAAACATTATTAATTGTTTTAGCTTCACAAGTGGTAAGACTTGTGGTATCATTCATTGTAATAAGATCCACTGTTTGTAGTCGGATTGGCCTAGAGACATTGTAATTTCACTACAAATTATTAATAAATAGAATTATTTTTCATATATCTTGTGTCTATCAATTTTTTTATTTATTTTTTGCTACAATGACTTTATTTCTAATATGTTTTATCGATCATATTTGTTTCTGTCTTGTAAAGGTATAATTTAAATTTGAACGTGTTGAGGTGTTGGAGCTTGTTTGAAAACTTGAAGTTGTTCGGTTGGAAGATATTATCTTTTGTTTATAAAGGGTATAATGTATGAAACATTGATAATTATTTTAGCATCACAAGTGATAAGTCTTGTAGTATCGTTTATTGTAATAAGATCCACTGTTTGTAGTCGGATTGGCCTAGAGATATTATAATTTTACTACAAATTATCAATAAATAGAATTATTTTTCATATATCTTGTGTCTATCAAAAAAAATTTTATTTTTTGCTACAATGACTTTATTTCTAAGATATTTTATCGATCGTGTTTGTTTCTGTCTTGTACAAGTATAATTTAAATTTGTACGACATCACGTCCAGTGGCGTCTTTTGGTTCTGCAAAATCGGGATGTGACAAGAGGTAGGGCCTGGGGGATTCGTGTAGTTGGCAGGGGAAGGAGACAGGGGGATTGTGTTGGTGGCATGAGAAGAAGGAGGCACAAGGAGAGGGGGATCGCATCGAGAAAATTTTATTTGGGAAAGAGAAAATGAGCTGGTAATGAGAATTTAATTTGGCTAAAGACGGAAATTTTTTGTTGCTAAGGTTTCGCTAGAAAATTCCAAAATATACGGACACCTTAGTGATGGAAAAATTATATCCCTACCTATTTCTAGATTTTTTCAATGCCTTAGAAACAAAATTTAATTTAGCTAGCAACATATTTGCAATCATCCATCAAGCCAGTTATGATCAGTCGTCAGTCCATCGCTGGGCTGACGACTAACTGTATTTTGTCGCTAGGTTATTTGCTATTTTCATATTTTTGTAGTAGATCTTATCATAATCTTCTTGTCTTTCATACTTGTGATTTGTGAGGGTTGAATCTTGGAACAAAGAGTTCAACAGTATTTGTATTTTAACAAATCAACAATATTGATTTTATTAATGGATATGATACAATCAACAATATTGATTGTATTGATAAATTATGAAGTCATAAAACTATAAATATTGGAGAAGAAATTTATATCTGTATAGGGTGGAGAACGGACCCATATCCATATATGAGAAGGAATTTGTATCCGTATAGAGGAATGAATATGTATCTGTATTAGGAGATATATGTAAAGATAGACTTAAATCTAATCATATCTTAACACACCACTTCAAACTCATAATGGATCAAATAACATGAGTTTGTCCAATAGAAACTAAAATTATGGCGTGGGGTGTGACTTTATAAAAAAATTTGCCAGCTGATCAACGGAGGTCGCATGTAGTAGAGAAAGAGCTGACGTTGGCTAAGAGAAGTAATGCTAGTATTGGCTTGTGCGCTCCTGAATGGCTCGTGCGCTTTTGGATGACGGTA
Organism: Iris macrosiphon; assembly: GCA_036927795.1. Lineage (NCBI taxonomy): Eukaryota > Viridiplantae > Streptophyta > Magnoliopsida > Asparagales > Iridaceae > Iris > Iris macrosiphon. The sequence continues at coordinate 43,235,288 of JAYESA010000007.1, forward strand.
AAGAAGATGGTGGTGTCGAAGGACTGGATCTAGAGGTCCTGGTGGCAAGCTGCATCATAGAAGCTCAGCTCTTTGAAAATCTGGGTTGTGTTGGAGTCTAGGCTAGATTTGATAAATTTTGGAGCCCAAATATGGTCAAAGATTTGATTTGATATAATTTAGAAATCTACATTAAATATAATATTTGAATAGATTTTAAATTTATATCAAATATTTAATCTGACCAAATTTGGACGTCCATAATTGGTGTTGGGCTATTTTAGGTGTAATAGGATTCTTATTTTAGTGTTTTATATTTAGGAAATTCTATTATGACCTTAAAATAGAATGTCTCATCCTATAAATATAGGAAGGGGTGGAGGCACAAAGAATGCACAAATATGGAGATTCGATGTGCTCATCCACAAAAAAATCTAAGAGAAAGTATGTGTTTTGCTCATAGGGTTATTCTTCATACAAGACAGAAGGAAGAAAAGATCTAATCGAGAAGTCATCAACTTCGGTTAGAAAAATTGTTACGGGTTGGTGAGTGATTTCAATTGTAATCTTTGTCGTTCCTTCTTGAATGTGGTGAGGGGGTTGAACCTATTAGGATAAAGGGTTTCAACATTACTTTTTTGCAACCTTATAATTTCATATAAGTTATGAAGGTTAGGATTTGTCCAGGTGACGTAGTCACCACTATATACTTATCTTCATCTGTGCTTGGTGTTCGTAGATTAGTTGGTTATCTCAGGTGGATTGGCAAACATTTTTGAGATGCGCCCAACATGTGATATCAGAGCCACGTTCTCGAAAGGGAAGGTACAACTATGTTTACGGAGCAGATAAACACTCGTATGATCACCCTCATAAGGGAAAACTTGACAATTTGGAAGCCAAGGATAGAGGATCTACTCTGGTGCAAGGACTTGCTTGGTCCATTGGAGGGCGACAATGCCAAGCCAACGGATAAAGGTGCTAATGACTAGAAATGACTGGATCGGAAGGCTGTTGGATTCATCCACCAATAGCTGGATGATTCGGTATTTTACCACGTGTCCATAGAGAATTCTGTAAAAGCATTATGGAGAAGCTCCATTTGTTGTACGAAAGGAAGACGGCTGGCAACAAGGGGTTTCTTATTCACCAAATTATTAACTCGAGGTACACGGAGGGTGCACCGGTAGCACAACATCTGAACGAGGTTCAGGGCATCATCAATCAGTTGTCTACGATAAAGATGGTGATTGAGGATGAGCTTCAGGCCCTTTTGATTTAGATTTCTCTGCTGGAAAACTGGAATACGTTGGTAGTGTCGGTGAGCAGCTCCGTTCCGGATAGAGTTGTCACGATGGAGGCAGTCAAAATCAGCTTATTGAACGAGAAGGTCCGGCGTAAGCAAGTGGTATCGTCTTAGGAGTCCGCTCCGGTGGCTTCCTACGGGATGGGAAGACCCAAGTCACATACAAGGACATAGGGATTTCTCTAGAACTTGTGATTGTGGACCGCAATAAGGGCTGCTATCACTATGGCGAAAGGTGTCATATCAAGAGGAACTGCATGAAGCTCAAAGCTGAGAAGGCCAAAGGCAAGGAAGATCAGGAGGATCTCACAGCTATGAGAGATCTCATTATCGTAACAACCGATGTAAAGGAACCTCGTGGTATGTATCGTGATGGAGATTAGGTCATAGACACCGAGGGATCGTATCATGCCTCTATATAGGAGGATCTTCACGTCATACCACGACGGCAGATTTTAACGTGTTAAGATAGACAACTAGGGGACGGCTGTAGTTGTAGTCATCGGTTATGTGCACTTGACAACGGAGCTTGGTAAGAATCTCATTCTCAAGGGTGTACGACATCTACCGATTTTATGCTATAACTTAGTTTTAGTAGGGAGTCTGGCAGATGATGGCTGTCGTAGTCTATTTGTGGACAAAGATTGGATGCTTACGAAGGGTTCCTAACAGCTGTCTCGAGGAGATTTATGTTGTGGCATGTACAGGCTCAAGCCGCTGAGTTGTACAAGAAGGCAACAGATACTGGATGGAGGCTCGAGGGGTATTCGATAGGAGGTGGATCGTCGAAAACTTATCTTGGAGGTGCTTCGAGATACTTTGAGGATTACGGAGATTCGGTTCGTCGAGCCAAAGCGACGAATGGTGATGAGTCAAAGATTGAGAGTTAGTCTGTCGGTCCCATTACAGCTGGTTGGTCTTAGGTGGGGGTTGTTTCTTGGATCTGGTTTTGAAGACGGGTGGTTTGCCAAAACTTCACGGAGCGAAATCGGTTTCAGTAGTTCGATGCCAGGAAGGAGATCAAGGTTTGGAGCAAACTCAATCTGAGGCAGGAGCATCATCATTCACACAGTCCTTGGGGAGCTGTGGGTCATCGACGTCTTGCACAGTGCGTGATATTCTTCGAGAAGCATGCATATGGGGGAACTTCAGGTTCGGACACAAAGTTGGGCAGATTCAGGAGTTCGAATCTCGGGATAATCGTACCGCCTGCTTAGTTGGACCAGCCAAGGGTGAAAAAACTCGTCAAAATATTAACACGTTTCGGTGGAAGACGAAAGTCGGGGACAGACATCCAAGACTCACGGTAAGGTTGGTCGTTAGGGATTTTGTTCTTGATTGTGTCATTAATATCGGCAGGATCCCAGTGGTGCATGAGGTGCTATACATAAAATCTAGCGTCGACGTGACAGTCGAGAAACTGGAGACGTACGAAAGAAGATGCAAGGTGTTCGCCATTACAAGTTTGAATGCACTAGGTTTAATAACAAACAAAAAATACAAAGAAATCATGAACCAAAAAATTAAAGTACAATATTTTTTATCGGGAGAATGTGACGATTGAGATCGAGTACCGCAGTGACTCATTTACTCCGTTGATGGTCCGACGAGGGAATGATGATGCTCTCTTCTCTTTTCTCTCTCTTGAGCTTGTGTGCACGTACGTAGCTCGCTGGGCGGGGGGATTATGGTCTCTAAAAAGAGGACCCTGGAATGTCCAAGTTTCTCTTATTTATAGCCATCATATTGATGGACTATAGGTGCTGCATATGCCTCTATTTGGTGGTCGCAGGGGACTCCTTTAACAGAATACGGTTGCAAGTGTAGCCGCATACTACGGGCAGGCTGTCACACGACCTCGGTTGGGATATCTTGTTGATACGATCTCTGTGTTGTTTTGAACTCCGTTGTATGTGTGACTCGGTCAGCTAGATACGTAATCAGTACTAACTGTGTGAAGATCCTTTCGGTTGTAACTGAAAGATCTTATAAGCTGAGCGCCGTATGGTATCGTGGACGCATAGAGTCGTGGCCGCATACATGCTCTTCTTTTGCCTTGGTCTTATGGACACTTCTGCCGTATGGGGTTTTGGCCGCATGCAAGCTCTCGTCTGGACTTGGTCAATTGGATACTTTGGCCGCATAATGACAAGGCCGTATAGCATCTTGGCCGCATATGTGCTCTCATTTGTTCTTGGCCTTATGGACACTTCGATCGCATGGCGATGTGGCCACATGCAAGCTCTTATCGTCCTTGGTCTTATGGACACTTTGGTCACATGTCATTGTGGCCGCATGAGAGCTCTCGTCTGGCCTTGGTCGAATGGATACTTTGGCCGCATAATGACAAGGCCGCATAGGGTCGTAGATGCATATGAGAAAACATGTGGCATGGCACATCTAACGAAGTTATTAATACACTGATGTGACTTTCCATATTTTTATAAACCGCCGCCTCTCTCATGATTCTCGAAGCACTATGGATGATGAGTGGTTTGTCAGAACTTCTGACAGGCAATGTATTTTGTATCAGAGAATCTTTTATGGCCCCTTACTTCATGGTTGTTCAGGCCGTATGGGATCTTCTTATGCGGCCTCCAATTCCTTGGTTGTTCGGGCCGTATGGGCTCTATGTGGCTCCTCTACGGGCTGCTGTCATTTTGAAGGGACATAAGCTCTATGCGGCCTGTATAATTTTTATGCTTCTACAAGACCCCCTTCAAAGTTTCCCAAAATGACAAGTTTGGAATACTTTGAACTAGAAGCATGGTCGAGCACTTTTGGCCGCATATAAGTGACATGCCGCATAGACAGATAGTGAGACAAAAGTAGATCACCGACTGGTCGAGATGCAGTTTGGGTGATAGTAGATCGTCTCACAAAAGTAGCTCACTTTCTTTATTTTCGAGTAGGACGGTCTACAGAACAATTGGCTAAAATATACATGCGACAGATAGTGAGACAACACGGTATCCTAGTAAGTATCGAGTCATATTGAGACACACGGTTCACTTCTTATTTTTAGAAAAGTTTGCACCAGAGCTTGGGCACCAAGTTAAGATCTCAGCACCGCTTACCAACCCCAGACAGATGGACAATAAGAAAGAACCATCCAGACCCTGGAAGATATGCTACGACCATGTACCTTAGATTTTGGTAGATCTTGGGAGAATCACCTTCACTTAGTGGAATTCTCGTACAACAACAGTTATCAGGCCAGTATTCATATAGTACCTTTTGAAGCACTATACGGCAGGAAGTACAGATCACCGTTGGCTTGGGACAACATTGGTGAACGAAAGATGTTAGGCCCTGAAATGATCACACATACAGTAGAAGTTGTCAGACAGATAAGAGTGCGACTTCGGGTTGCACAAGATAGGCATCATCATTGGGCAGATCAATATCGTAGACCTTTAGAGTTTCGTGTCGGCGACCACATATTTTTGCAAATTTTTTCTATCCACGGAGTCTTTAGATTCAGGGTTCGCGGGAAGCTTAGTCCACGATACGTAGGTTCGTTCGATATTCTCGAGTGGGTAGGCGATGTTGCTTATCGTCTTTCCCTTCTGCCTTCGCTACGTGAGGTGCACGATGTATTTCATGTATCTTAGTTGCGTAGGTATGTTTCGGATCTGAGTCATATCCTCGATCACTCTGAATTAGTCGTTGGTACGGACTTATCTTACGAGGAGCAACCCATATCCATATTGAACCGAAGGAAGAATGTGCTCAAGAACCGGACTATTTCTCTTGTCCGGGTTGCTTGGGGATATCACACTCTTGAAGAATCAACGTGGGAGCGCGATGACGATATTCGGTCTCGGTACCCGTACCTGTTCGATTATGAAGGTATATTCTACCTTATGCCTTCATATCTAGTTTCCGTGGTCTGGTGATCACCTTTATGTTGTGATGATATTGCTTGCATGTGTAGTTGCTAGTAGGTTGGTATCGTGCTTGTCCTGACTTCTCTAGTTATTGCATGAATTCGGATAGAGATGTCACTCTCCGTTCCCAATTTACGTATTTGGAACATATTTTTATTGTAGCATGGTTGCATATGCATGGAGACTAAACCCATTCTTTAGTTTAACCTGGTTCATGGTTTATTTTGTGGGTTGGTTCAACTCATGAGTGCCTTTGGTTTAACCCTCAAACTCTACCATATATAACCCAATATTCTCTCTCTCTCTCTCTCTCTCTCTCTCTCTCTCTCTCTCTCTCTCTCCTCACTTCTTCATTACTTCCTCCTCCTTTAGCTTTCTCTCCCCATTTCATAAGCAAGTATACCTTGCATGAAAATAAAGAAATTCTTCATATTATTATTCTATTATGTTTATTATATGTTTTTAAGCACTTTTAGTTATTGGAATTTTCTGTTTTGATGGATGGATTAGTGTAGATCTATATTTCTAACTTTTGATTTTATGGGTTTTATGAGGTTTTCTTGATTTTGATTTATTAAACTTGTGTCTTTGAAAACCAATTTTTGCTACATGATAGAGCTTTCAATTTAGAGCATTTTGTCTTTTGGTTCACCCAGTTTGGACTTAAAATGAGAATTTTATGAACAAAACAAGAATTCAATTTTTGGAGCTTTTTTGCCATGGCTGAACCTGCTGTTGGAAAAGACGAAGTCTTCATGCGACCAGCGAGCTATGCGGCTGAGAGTGACATGTGGCCCGAGAGGGTTATGCGGCATAAACTATTATCGCATACTGATAGCATGCGCACATCTTGTTGGACGCATGACTGCTGATTTGTACAGTAACCTTGAATACCTTGTGCTTTCTTTCACTCACTGAACGAATAAAATTTTTGTTAAGTCCTAAAGAACTCCATGCGGCAGAGGACTTCATGCGGCAGTGAACCCCATGTGGCACAGTCACTCATGCGGCCAGGAGAACATGAGGCCCCTATTTCTGGGATGCATGGCTCTGAACCGTTGGTACTTACTTCTATGGTCTTATCTTTTCTTCCTGACACACTTTATGATCTTGTCTTTTCTTCCTGACACACTTTATGATCTTGTCTTTTCTTTCTGACACACTTTATGGCATGTTACCTCAGTCACATCAGTCACTTTATTGTCACATCACTGACACTTTATTTATCTGACTGTCACTTCAACACTTGTCCCAATGAGTAGACTTAACCTTGGGCATGCGGCCAAGTGGTCCATACGACCTGACTTATCGTGCGACCTGACTTTCCATGTAGCCTAACTTCATGCGGCATGCCTTCTTATACGACCTGACTTCATGTGGTATGACTTCTCATGCAGTTTAACTTCATGCGGCCTAGAGACTCATGTGGCCTTGCTTGTTTTGATCGAATGTTTTTCTGACTCTTGTGACCCAATGTATAATTAGTAATTGGACTCGAATATTGTATCTATGCTGATACCACTATTGCCTGATTATTATTCATGATTTTATGTGCGTCGAGGAACGACACATCCTGTCACGTGTTAAGTAATTATATTTAGGTTGTGCATCGAGAATGCCTCCTAATCCCTAAATGTGTTATATTATATATGTACATTATTCCCCAGCACGAGCATAATAAGTGAGTCAAACTACCAAAACGTGGTTAGGATATTGATTGTATAAAGTCTCATACACACTCGGATGAATCCAGATTTAACTTCCATGGATTCGTATAGCGTGCCCGTACTTTGTACGACATCTTAAGAGAAATTCTCATGTGACCATGCCTTGATATTTCAATCACAACATAGGGCTAATTAAGTAACTAAAAGTGGTAGTAACATTTGGAGGGAATGGTATCCCGAGATCATGCCAACTAACCTTCTGACAGAAATTCATTCTAAGTGCGATGTGGGTTGGCCACCACCGATACTGTATATCATCTGCCTTAGTGGAGTGCATTATCAGATTTATTATTATACTGAGCCATTATTTCAATATATGAACACGGGAACCGCTAATACTGTAACTTTAGCGCAGTGGCCCTACGAGAAACTGGTGCATCCTACAAGTGCTTATTTTATTATATTGGTTCGGTTAGCTCATGTTCGACACTGACGTGATTTGAGGATACTTATTATGTATTATTCTGAGATAACCTCAGACTCCACAAGATAGCAAGCCGTAAAAATGATTGATCGATATAAGAAATAAACTTGGTTGTTATTATATTATTCGGCTAGTAGGATAGGAAAATGGACTATCATAGTGTGAGGATTCAACCCTTGTCCTTGTTTGGTTTTAGGATTGAGCCTTAGCGCTAGGATATGTCATGGACCTAAGTTATGACACTGAACCTATGTATTATTATATATTTTTCTTGGATTTTTGTTTCTCTATTTCGTATTTCCTTTGTGGTACTTGCTATTTGGGGTCTAACCCCACTGGTTTTGCATGTCCAGGTTTTGAACCAGCACCTGAAGATCTAGCATTCTTTTTCCAAACTCATGGCACCTACCAGGACTATGGTCGCAGGGGATAGCGAGTGGATTTTATTCTTCCCTGCTCGTCTTGCACATTTACTTTTTTTTTGGCGTTTAGCCACCGGAACCTGTTAGCCGGCTCATCTGGACATTAGTTTTTTCTACATTATTGTATTAAATCAGACTGCAGCTGATCATTATCATGTACTTATATTACTCTTCCAGCTTCTTATTTTGTACAGCTGGACTCCAGAACATTTTGAGAAAGCGTTTGGGATGCCTTATTGCTTATCTTATATGCTCTATGCTTACTGTTTCTTGTTTGAATGATTGAGACATAAAAGTTCTTGACCATAGGAGACTGGATTATAGCATGCATCCCCTTGTCTTATACAGCCATGATCGCCGTACGATGTATAGCACCTTGTACGGGATAGTTGGCTATGTCCGTCTCCATATTTCGGTACTGGGGCGTGACAGTTTGTGCAGTGTGTTCCTTATAGTATCTAGTATTTTAGTGAGTGTCTTAGAGTATTATCATGAGAGGATAGATAAGTGTATAGGATTTGAGTTTAAGTGAGCCTGTGCTTTATGGAAAAAGGTATCAGATACAGAGTATTAGTTGTGTGCAAACCATCCCATTATTTACCTATTTATCTATCAATTTATATCTTGGAGGAGTAGACAGTAAGGGTACTCATTTTAGAGTTGTGTATCAGTTAAGATGGGACTTTGAATTTGATTATCAGTTAAGTATTACCATATAGCTAAGGTAAGGTAGATAAGTTGAGGGTTTTAGCCTTGAGTTAAGATAAGTTACGGGTTGAAGAATGATACCGATAGTACCAAGGTAAGTTAGTATGGATTTTGGACATTAAGGTAATCATTTAGATACTAAGGCACTGGGTTCAGTGGAGGTTGTTAATGATGACACTAGGATACTAGAGTTGGAACCAAGGTACTGGATACCCAGTGGTAATGTGAAACTAGTATTTGGTGGGGTTGAGCCAGGGTTTTGAGCTTATGTTAAGACAGTAAGGCATGTTGTATATAGTTAAGTATGGGTTTTGGCTTAAGGTATTGTCTTGATATTAAAAGTATATGAATTATATTAGTAGTATCTAGTATAGCTAATAATAACTAGTATTAACTAGTATTATCTATAATACCTTGGTATTACCTAGAGTAGACATAGTATTGAGTTAATGTTGACTAGTATAACTTATCTTGGCAAGGTATGACTAGTTTTGAACCTAGAATCAAGGTTTGGACCTATAATACCTAGTTTGACCTAGTATTGACCTAGAGACCTAGTTTCAAGCTAGTTTAACATGTTTATAATTCCAAAATACTATATTGACATGGAATTTTATATATAGGTCGGTATGACACCAGTTCGGATACAATTTGATATTCATTACTCTGGACCACAGGCGAGTACATTCTCTGAGAGTTTTTATTGTATGGCATTTACTATGATTCATGTACTTAGCGATCTTCTACTTGATTCCTGACACGATGATACACAGATTGGTATAGTATGGATCCCCGTCATGAGATGTTACTTTTTTTGTTTACTGTGCAAGTTATCCTTACTGTGCAAGTTATTCTTGTGGAACGTGTCATGGTTTGGATCCATTGTACTACTCGGGGGTGGGAAAGTACTAGCTAGATATGTGATCATACCCTTACTGTGCAAGAGAAAGTACTGTGAGTATTAATCATATATCTCACGTATGATTAGCCAGTCCCTATCGTATTGTGCAAGTTCCTAAGCTGATCACATAACACTAATACTTCAAAACACATAGATAGTATAGTCCTTTCCTGTCTATTTTATATTCATCGAGATATTCTCTATTGTTCTGTCTACACAGTATTCATTATTGTATATTATTTTCTCTATCTTTTTATTCTCTGACATATAGTTGTGTTGTCCATTTTCCATATTGATATTGTCAGTTATGATTCAGTTATTTACTCTCATCTTGTATTGCACTCTCTATTACTATTTTATAGCCTTCGTCATTTAACTAAAACTGCTATTGGGTTGTACTCGTTCCATCCTGACTGGATATATTTTTTCAGATAACTATTTAAAGGATTGTTGTCCGACTTTCTACGGACCGCATGAGGGAGTAGCAAATATAGACCATATAGCTCAGGAATGATTGTCGGGAGGTCTAGTCGGAATCACCAATTATATTTGTTAGTTTCTTTTAGCATTTTGGTACCGAATTTGTTTCTGGCTTATATTTGAGTCTTAGATGTTATTGTTTGAAGTTTAGATATTATATTGTTGTTTATACTTTGTTGTTGTGTTTGGATTATTCTTTTGATATCTTATCGTGCTTTAGTTATGTGATTGAGTATTTTATATTATATTATTATATCATTGTCTTCTTATGGAGTTGGATATTATTGTATGAGATGATAGATAGATATTGATGACCTAGACAGCGTTCTACCGTCGATGTTGCGGCGTAGGCTGGATGTACCCATGTACTCGTGCCCCTGTATCGGGTGGGGGTCGTGACACGGTCCCCGGCGGGCATCTGCTTCGGTGGTCTCTTACGCTGAGAAGGAAAAGGAGACCATATTTCCCGAGTCTGATGCTGAACCTATACCTGAGACTTCAGGAGCTCCGAGTTTGGATGCGGCCTCAGTGGAGCACATATCCGTGGATGACCTGGACGCCATAGGGAAGGCTATGACAACGCTGGGCGAGCCGCAACCTCCGCCGCCTCCCTCTGGTATATCAGTTTGTAACTTCACAAGGGATAAGATTTTCTGGCTTCAGCTCATAATTCTCCAGGTGAATTTAACTACTGGTTGTTCTGGCTTTGTAGAACCTGCCTCTCCCTTGGGAACGGTGGACATGGCTGCTTATGAAGGTATAGAGGAAGAAAGGGACAACGAGCTCATTCAAAAGAGGTCTGAGTCTCTCCCTCGCTCCTCTGGGGGTGAAGAATGCCCTGCGGGGCCTGCTACGAATCCCTTTGGTGCAGTGGTTGCTTCATCCATGGTTGCTGCTGGGCATTCTGCCATTGCGACCTCTTTGGACGCTGGAGCAAGCCGCTCCGAGGAGGCCGACTCCGATGTTCCTGGAACTGCGGCTACTGGTTCGTCCTTCGAGGTTGCCGTGATACAATATGACATTGGTGCACAAGAGAATATAGGAGCCGGGGGGCGCCTGGGTACCCCTATTTCTGGTCGCAGTGCTGCCTAGTTGTATGCTGCTAAGTTGTCGAGTGTGCAGACACTCTGCACGACCCTGAAAGACTTAGTCGCGAGCAAGATTGTTGATCGCTCTTCCGCGGCTCCTTCACCTCTCAGGCAGCAGGGGGTCATCGTGCAACATGTCGTGCCTGCGGCTACTCCTTCTGTCGCACCGCCTCTAACTCCGGCTACCTTGGAGGAGATTGATGAGATTGTACGGATGTCCCTTTCTTGCTTCTACGGATTTCTGAAATAAGGGGTTCAGAGTGTGTAGGAGCAAAATAAGTCATTTGCCTGGGCCAAGCACTTTGCTGAGGGCCAGGTTAAATCTTTGAGGTCCCTCCCTGGTTTTGAATAAATGGCCGACTTATTGGGCTAAAAGTTGACCGAAGTGGAGCAGTTCCTAACAGAGTTGAAGTAGTACCAGCTAGCCGACATAGGAATACTGATATCCCATGAATATGACGAGTTTTTGAAGAATATTGAGACAGAGAGGTCCTTTTATGCTTCATCTAAGGAAGTCTTGCAACGTGACCTCCAGGACTTGCAGGAGAGGTGCGATAAACTGAGCGACCTCCGAGAAGATTGTTGTACCAAGTAGAAGGACTGGACCCAGGAAGTGGTTGAAGTGACTGAAGAGATCAGAAAACTCCAGGTCATGCTTGACATGCTGGGGAATAGTCTCCGGGAGTCCGAGAAGGAGGAAGAGGCCATCCTAGCCGAAGCGAGCAAAGAGGCCAAGAACACGGCTAGTGTTGCGGTCATGATGCAAAAGCTAGAGGACAAGCATGAGGCATATTCCCGTTATGAGGATCCCGAAGCCTTTGCCTTAGAAGTTGAACGTCGGGACAAGGCGCGCTTGGATAACCATAACACCCGGCTCTATGGGCGAATAGAAGAGTTGTGCTTGGACTAGGAGCACTATTAGTTTTTGTTTTGCTTTTCAAAACTACATTTTTTTCTTAATTTTGTAGTTGGGGTATTAGTAGTCCATCGAATGTAGTTTATTTTTTTCCTTATGCAAAAGAAATAAAAAGCTTCTTTTTTATTAAGATTATGTGTGAAAACCTTTGATATTGTACTAGAGGTAATATGGACATAGTACAACATCGCGGTTGTCAAAAATATCCTACTGGAAAATCTTTGGTGAATCTATTACTTCTTGTGCATTTAGGTGCAAGTAATAGATTCGAGACAAGCCCTACCAGAGGTGATATGGACGTGGCAGGTTTTATAGACTTAGCATTGTTGGCATAATTAGAGTTAAGTACGGGTGATAAGTTTAGATGACGATCAACATCAGAGGTATTATGGATATGATAATCGATAGTCATACAGAGAGTTTTGCTCAGAGGTAATATGGACATGACAAACCCAACTGGAAAGAATGGTTAAGACAGTAGTTCAGAGGTGATGTGGACGTGAACTAATACCCAAGGGAACTGATTATGAGTGATCTACCCGAAAGTATGGATAGACCTGAAGGTGGCTCCGCTAGGGAGCTTTTGAGGATCCACTGTCTGTTTCTTATTCAGGATTCCTGAATACAGACAATAGATTTTATCAAGATTTTATGGAAAGAGGGTGCGTGTTGTGCGTAGGCACGTGCTGGAAAAATAACATATATCTTGATTGTCCTATTGATAATAAGGGGAGTACAAGCCTAGCTTAGACATAGTACTTTTTGAGGAACTTATCGTTGATAGGCATCATGAGAAATTTGCCATTGGGTTTTATGAGCCGGTAAGCGCCGTTGGAGAATACGGATTCCACGATGAATGGGCCCTCCCATTTAGGTTAGAATTTACCAGCCGTCTTGTGGGTCATAACCATTGGCCTTCTTACTGTCAAGACAAGGTCACCCACTTAGTAAGTTCTCTCCTTGACCCGTTTGTTAAAAAATTATGAGAGGCGCGCTTGGTACAGCTCAATGCGCTATTGAGCTAAGAGACGTTTCTCATCGAGTGCTTCTAATTCTTGTAGCCGTTGGTGATTATTGTCTTCAACGGTCAATCGGTTGGAAAGAGCCACTCGGAGAGACATAATTTGGATCTCGAGTGGGAGGACTGCTTCTCTTCCATAAACCAAGGAGAATGGCGTACTGTCAGTAGGTGTCTTGACCGTTGTACGATATGTCCAGAGACATTCACCCATCTTCTCATTTCATTTTGGATGACACAAACTTCTTGAGTACCTTTATAATGGTTTTCTTGAATGCTTCCGCCAGACCATTTGTTGTTGGATTTTAGGCAGTCGAGGCCACGTTCTAGATTTGGTTTTTGTCACAAAATCGGTAGAAAGTATGACTTACAAACTGTGGACCATTGTCGTGGATGATCCTCCGTGGCAGGCCGAAGCGGTATATGACGTGATGCTTGACAAAGCTGATCATGTTTGAGGTCTTTACTTCAGCGAGTGGAATAACTTCCTCCCACTTGGAGAAGTAGTCGGTGATAGCCAAGATAAATCGATGTCTCTTAGAAGAATGTGGACTAATTGGCCCGATAATGTCCATTCTCCACGCTTCAAACGGCCAAGATGCTACCGTTGGGTGTAGTAATTCTGAGGGTTGGTGGATAAAGTTTGCGTCGATTTGGAATGCTTGGCACTTTCTCGTATAGTTAACAGCATCCGCTACTATTATCGGCCAATAGTATAGTAATTCTGAGGGTTGGTGGATAAAGTTTGCGTCAATTTGGAATGCTTCGCACTTTCTCGCATAGTTAACAACATCCGCTACTATTATCGGCCAATAGTAACCCATTCTCCGGAGATGGTCCTGTAGCTTGGGTCCGGGCTGATGGGCACCGCAAACTCCGTCGTGAGCCTCGCGGAGAGCTAGCTTCGCTTCTGTATTCGATATGCATCATAGCAGAAGACTGTCGTAGGAACGACGATACAACATTTTGATAGTCGTATCATAGTAGAACCGTAAGGAACATCTCCTGATAGAAGTGGACTTCTTAGGTCATCTGAAAGGATCACGTAGACAGCATAGTCTATGAATGGGAGTCTCCAATCCTGGGTGCTAGTGTCTGTCTCTACTGAGAACCACAGGCACATACAGAGGTTGTTCTTCGGGCAGACTAGTTCTTGGCCGACCACGGTGATCAGTTCATGAGTATTGACTGGGACAAGTAAAGAGGCTACGAGGCCGGCCAGGGCGTCGGCCTCAATGTTTTGTAGTCGAGTGACGTGCTCTATGAAGAACCCCTCGAAAGTGGAGATTATGCCTAGCGCGGCTTGGTGGTAGGGAATCAAGTTTGGATGGTCTCAATGAGAATGTTTCGTTGGATCTGAGAACTGCTCCATTGGAGAATTTTTTGAAGATCCATTATCCGCTGCGTATTCAGGATCTCCTGGACATAGATAATAGATTTGGCAAAGAATCATGGAGGGACATATATCATCTTATGCATTTGCACTTGTTGGGGATAGCAAAATATAAACACTATACATTTTGAATTAATCTGTTGGGAAGTACTTATTGAGGAACTTGTCCTTGATCGGCATTATTGGCAAGTCTCGATTAAGCTTTGCAAGCCTGTATGCAGTTTTTGAATCGAGGAGACGTTGTCCTTGATAAAGAATTTAGATCTTCTCTTATTTGTTGACAGAGTCTGGAGCTCGATCTTTACGGACTACAGTCTTGTTGGAGCGACGATGCGTGCTAGCACCTTCGTATCCCAGCCTACTGCAAGTTTTATTGTAATAGTTGTCGGATTGTAAAGGAATACGTCGTCATTTACCAAAATTCATACCTTCAGCTTTTTTGAGATCATAGCTCATCTTCTGCATAAGACGGAGTGACTATTGGCTGTAATGATGAATCTGTGATTGCTCATCATTTATTGCATCGAATACTACCGATGCTTTGGTTTGTGACAAACAGGGAGTCAGGTGTAAAGGAACACTATCATATACACATGAAGGAGTTGGCTGAATTGTGCACGTAGGATTACTGCCTCGTGCATACGATTGCTTATTACGAAGAGAACCATCGCCTGTTGTGCGTATATGCGTAATACGCAGAGGGACACTACCTGCTGCTGGGGATTTATTTCGTTGAGAAGCACTGTCTCGCCATTGTTGATGAGTCATACTAGGCTTGGCTTTTGTGCAGAAGGAGACTCGTTAAGCTGCGATGGGCATCTGAAGTTGTAACGGAAAGATCTTGCAAGCTGAGAGCCGCATGATGTCGTGGACGCATAGAGTCGTGGCCGCATACGTGCTCTCATTTGGCCTTGATCTTATGGACACTTCGGCCGTATGGTGTTGTGGCCGCATGCAAGATCTCGTCTGGCCTTGGTCTTATGGACACTTTGGCCGCATGGCGTTGTGGTCGCATGCGATCTCTCGTTTGGCCTTTGTCGAATGGACACTTTGGCCGCATAATGACAAGGCCGCATAGAACCGTAGCCACATATGAGGAAAAATATGGCATGGCACATTTGATGAATTTATTAATGCACTGATATGAATTTCCGTCTTTTTATGAGCCGCCGCCTCTCTCACGATTCTCGAAGCGCTTTGGGTGATGAGTGATGTGTCAGAACTTCTGACAAGCATTGAATGTCGTATCAGGGAATCTCATGCGGTCCCTTACTTCGTGGAAGTCCAGGCTGCATGGGATCTTCTTATGCGGCCTCTAATTCCTTGGTTGTTCGGACCACATGGGCTCTATGTAGCTCATCTGCGGCCTGCTATCATTTTGTAGGGGCATGAGCTCTATGCGGCCTGCATGATTTTCATGCTTCTACACAAGGTAGTCGGAGGATTGGAGATCGGTGGCATGGGGGAACAGAAACTCTGTCACGGGACGACAAACATGGAGTCCAATTGAGCCATGGGGTCAACACCCTCTCATCAGACTGGAGGGAGAGATTGTTGGAGTCCAGTCTAAATTTGATAAATTTTGGAGCCCAAATATGGTCAAAGATTTAATTTGATATAATTTGAAAATCTACATCAAATGTAAGATTTTATTATATTTTAAATTTGTATCAAATATTTAATTTAATCATATTTGGACGTCCATAATTGGTGTTGGACTATTTTAGGTGTAATAGAATTCTTATTTTAGGGTTTCCTATTTAGAAAATTCTGTAAACCCCCGGATTTTGCAAGAATTTTAAATTGGGATTTTTCACAATTTTCTGGAATTTTCTGGGAATTTTCTGTAATTAAAATCAGGGTTTTTAATTATTAAATGATTTTTAATTGATAATAAATAATACTAAAATATCATGGAAATAATATTTTTGGGTGTAAAATGAAAAACTGGATTTAGGATAATTTTTCTGGATTTTTCTGGGCCTCAGACCTATTTTTAAATACCTCAAAACTATTTTCAATTAATTATTTAATTAACTGTTTATTTATTCTTATTATTATTATTATTATTTTTGTCTTGGGCCGGCCCGGCCCAGTGGACCGGCCCAGCAGCCAGCCCAGTCCAGCCCGGCTCATTCCGGGTCGGGTCGGGTCAGACAACCCGACCCGCGGGCCGCCCGACCCGGAGACCCGGTCCCCCTCTCCCCACGCCGCCCGCATCCCGCGCCGGGCACCACGCTCCGCCGGCCAGCACGCCCCCACGTCGCCCTCCGCGACCCCCGGCCCTCGCCCCACGTCCTCCTCCCTCTCCGCCATTTCCGGCCGCTCACCGCCCCCCTTCAGCCTATATAAACCCGAGAATCCCCTCGGCTCCGGCCATTCCCTCCGCTCCGCCACCTCGCCTGAGACCCGGCCAGCCTCCAGCGCCGTCGACCTCGTCCCCAGCTCCGCCCTCCTCCCTCTCCCCTCGCCGTAGCCAGCCGCCCTCGGCACAGCTCTCCTCCTCCTCCCCAGAACCCCCTCGAGCCAGCCCTCGCCGTCGGCTCCGCCTGAGCCGTCCCCGGCGCGCCACCGACCACCAGCCGCATCCCCAGCAGCCCGGTGAACCCTCCCCGGCCCTCTCCGGCGCGCCTCCGGCCGGCCCCCCGCCATCTGCGGCCATCGCCTGAACCCTAGCCCTAATCCCCAATTTCCTCGTGTCGTGTCGGACACGACACGGACACAAAAATCCTTGTTTCTCGAGCCCGGTTCAGGTACTCGTATCTTCCACCCTGTATCTCCATTTTCGATTCCGTAAATTGTGTTGTGAAGCCTGTATGACCCTCTCGGTGTCCGGACAAACCGCTCGGGGCATCGCGTCCTGTGGTGATCGCACACCGCGATCCAAAAACAGGAAAAACCAGACCCTGTTTCACCCCGGAACTGAGTACGTCCCGCCAAACGGGACGACTTGGTCGCGTGCGGTCTTCACAGATACGTGCGTGCCGTCGATACGGACGTATGAGATTTCGCGGAAGCTGATTCGGGTATGCGTGCACACCGAAATCAACGCGTATCCGCGGACATCACCCCGTATTCGCCTTTTCTGCAATTCATCCTAACTTCGTGCACACACGTCGGATCGAAACGAAACTTGCGCCATCGGACTTGTAGCGATACGCTGGTCCTGTGGGTCAAGTTTGGTTCGATTCTGAGAACGTTGACGAAATCGCGTGTCGTGGGCCCCACAGGTCCCGCTCGACGGACGATTTTGTGATCGGCTCATCGGAATCCAATTCTGGAAGTTCCGTTGGGTTCGTATCAGCGTTCCTGACCTGTTGACACTAAGTTTGGTGAATTTAGAGACCTTTGATCCTGACACATTTTTCGGTGCAAAGCGGGCCCACCTGCGGACCCCGTTTTGACCCGAAATTGTCATTTTTGTCTTTGTCTCTAAATTGGACCCAAGGACAGACATTTCTAGCTATTTGATATCTTCTGAGCATGATGGTAATGTTTATTTCAGCATCTGGACTCATCTTTGGAAATTTCCCCGAGATACAAACTGTAATTGGATCCAAACATCAGGCAAGTACCTGCACTTCAAGTTTATTCTTTATATTGTGATAATTAATTCCTTGCTCTACTAGCACCATTGGATGATTACACGTAGAGTTAGAACACTGGATTTTTCATGTCTTGAATACTGGAGCTCATGTCTTGTTTTTCGTGTCGGGTGGGAGAATACTAAGGAGGCATGGAGTTTACCATTTCCCCTGTATTGACTAATAGTTGTTGGTACACGACTGTCCATCAGCCGGATCTCGATTATATTGTCTAATAGCCGTCTATGACGGCCGGATTAGCCTTATAAACCCCTACATGCCAACTATGTATTCTAAAACAAACACAAGTTCACGCAGATATTTTCTGGTCTTGTTATATTTCTTGCTGACTGTTGTAGTTTCAATTCCTGTCTCATTTACTTCTGTTTTCTCATATTCCTGTTTATAGCATTAACTCTGAGATATTTATGTTTCCTTTATGCAATTTTCTCAATATGATACTCAATTTAATTGTCATAAATATTTAGTTTAATCTCGTTGTGCATTGTGTACTTTGCTCCTTTCCTGACTGGATCCGTTGTTTAGGCGATGATGAGAACTTTGCCCCCACCCATATGGCGTAGCAGGTGATACATCTGAGGAGCATGTTCCTCTGGAGACTACTTTTGAGGAGTAGTAGCCAGTTAGCTAGTATTTCCTTTCAGCACAGCAATCGGGTTTGTCCCAGATTTATCTTCTGGATTCTGTATTAAACCATGGATTTGTATATCATATTTTGTTTATGAAATCTTATCATTTCTATTTCCCTGTCATTTTCCTTGTCTATTTACTTTACTGTGGATGAGATAGATTATAAATTACCTGTGAATAGGACCTAGACAGCGTACTACCGCCGACACTGCGGCGTAGGCTGGACGTGCCCACGCACTCGTGTCCGAATGTCCGGGTGCGGGTCGTGACAAATTCTATTATGACCTAAATTAGGATGTTTCATCCTATAAATATAGGAGGAGAGTGGAGGCACAAAGCATGCACAAAGGTGGAGATTCGAGATGCTCGTCCACAAGAAAATCTAAAAGAAAGTATGTGCTTTGCTCTTAGGGTTCTTCTTCATACAAGACAGAAGGAATAAGAGATATAATCGAGAAGCAACTTCGGTTAGAAAAATTGATACGGGTTGGTGAGTGATTTCAATTGTAATGTTTGTCGTTCCTTCTTGAGTGTGGTGAGGGGGTTGAACCTATTAGGATAAAAGGTTTCAACATTAGTTTTTTGCAATCTTGTAATTTCATCTAAGTTATAAATGTTACGATTAATTCATGTGACATAGTCACCACCATATACTTGTCTTCATATGTGCTTGGTGTTCGTAGATTGGTTGGTTATCTCAGGTGGGTTGGCAAACGCTTCCACGACGCACCTAACATGTTGCTCTATTTTAAAACTTCTGAAGATAATCAACGGATATATATATATATATATATATATATATATATATATATATATATATATATGGAGAATGGACCCATATTCATATAGGAGAAAAAATTTGTATTTATATAGGGGGATGAATCTGTATACGTAGATACGTAAAGATATATTTGAATCTAATCATATCTTAAGAGTATCTATCTTTTTAATTTGATAATAGATATTGAGTTCTGTCCGAGTAAGGTTGTCACCACATGTATGGTGTGTTCATCTTTCTTGGCTTTTCTGTAGCGGTTTTTTTTTTTTTTTTCTTTGGTAGAATTTTTCGAGATCTTGGACGTTTCGAAGTTTTTGCTGCGCACATCTGAACGATCAATACACGTTGCCCACTTGAAGTACCATATCAGAAGTATTGACAATCTTTACATCTATATTATATTGTTCAATACATTTCCGAATAATATTACCAATTCGATCACCATTAGTAAAGAAAAAATTTCGGAAGCAAAAGAAAAAAAATCCCTAACTCTGAACTCGCGTACTTTACCTCCACGTATGTAAGGGCAACCTTGTAACATGGATAAGTAACAAGCAAAGCAAGTAGCTTGTTATGCAAGATTAGGTGATGAAAGTAAGTACATGACCTGATGGGAACGAGTAGAGCATGCACCAACTAAATCAATAACAAGTTTCTTCGTTCTAAATCAACATCAACAAGCAGGTTCTTTTGCACAATTATTCCTTATAAGCAGCAGGGAAGTTGGAAGCACAGGAAACATAACTAAGGAAGTTTGACAAACTGCATCAAAGCATGCACAACAACTTCTTCTAATAGTCCTGGGCAACGGGCTGGTAGGACTGGATGAAGATATCGCCATAGACGAGCCCGGCCAGCGCGCCCCCGATGAGCGGGCCAACCCAGTAGACCCAGTTCCCGGAGAAGTCCCCCGCGGCCACCGCGGGTCCAAAGGAGCGGGCGGGGTTCATGGAGCCGCCGCTGAAGGGCCCCGCTGCCAAGATGTTGGCTCCGACGATGAATCCGATCGCGATGGGCGCGACGGTCCCGAGGGAGCCCTTCTTGGGGTCTGCTGCGGTTGCGTACACCGTGTACACGAGGGCAAATGTGATCACGATCTCCATCACCACCCCCTCCAACCCGGTCATCCCCGCCGCCACTCCATGAGTTGGTATAGCCTGTTGGACAAATAAGAAAATAGTTTAAAAAAAAAAAAAAAAAATATTGCAAAGGAGGAGAAAATGTCCAGAATCCTGTAGATTAAATCAATTCGACTACAAAACTGGAATAATAACTTGTAATATGAATACGATACGTAGATTTAACTAATATTAAAGGTGTATCGATTATGAATGTAACCAAACGACTTTTTATGACCGAGTTTAAAAAATTACTAACCATTGAGTTCCCGTAAAAATTATAAAATTTAAATAAAAGATAACCTATGCTCGAAATACTACTAGAAATTTTGTTTATAGTAACGATAACAGTCACTAATATATATTAATACGGACTGGAGTTCATGAGAAATAATAATAGTGACAGAATAATCACACGAATATCTTACCAAGCCACCAGTGACAAACTTGAGCAGGAGGCAAGCGACGGTGGAGCCGAGGAGCTGGGCAAACCAGTAGAAGATGCCGGTGAGTATAGTGATGTGACCGCCGACTGCGAGGCCCAGAGTGACTGCAGGGTTTAGGTGGCCACCAGAGATGTTTGCCGCCATCGATACGCCTACGAAGAGACCGAATGCATGGGCGAGGGCGATCGCCACCAGCCCTGCTGGGTCTAGCGGAGCATCCTTGGTGAGGCTGCCTGCAAAATCCAGTTCGGAGAAAGAATGGGAAAAGAAAAAAGACTCACTAACAGCCCCGCAAGTTCGAAAGTCAAACTTAAGCTTGGGTTATTTACAGCAATCCTCTCTATGTTAATGTTTTTTTTTTTTTATGTTTATTATACTGACTTCTTTTTTGTTGAAATAATTACACAAATTTTATTTATATTTTATGTTTATTATGTGACCTTCTCTGTTTTTAATATTTTATGTAAATAATTATTATACTAAATAAAAATGGTTCGTATAATTTATTTTAAAATAAAAAAAAGTACGTGTAATAAATATAAAATACAGAAGAAGTTACTATAAATAATCTTAAAAGCTCTGGTCCAACCGTTGCGAATTCAACTCACCATAGGCGATAGCGGACCCAACGCCGGCGAAAACGAAGAGGGTGGTGGCTATGAACTCGGCCAAGTAGGACTTGAGTGACCCGACACTGAACGAGTCACCCAGGCTACCAATGGCTATCTTCACCATTTTCTCTGAGTTGGAAAGAAGAAGAAGTAGTAGTAGAAGAAGACTTCGACTTGAATGATCTACTCCTCCACTCACAATGGCACATCGGAACTATACGTTGATGGGCTTTATATAAACAGAAAGTGGGCCCACGGAGCACCGTCCAAGGCCCACTAGGTAGGTCCACTTGTAAGAGGTCAAGGGGGTCTAGCCATTGATCCATTGGCTGGAGGTTGCTTAGATTAATGTGGCCGGTGAGGTCTTCGTCACTATTGAATTATCGATGGAGATTATGAATCATTATGAAAGATTAAGTGATGTGCGACCGACCGCCCTAGCTTTGATTTAATCACTTTAATGGGCGTTGCGACAGCAAGTTAATCATATAAAAATTTTCCGTACTTCAGAATCGACTTTGCTCACGACGATCATGAGTTCAATGGCAGAGAAGAAGCGAGTAAAGACAAGAAGTAGAACATTATTAGCTGGAGAGGGTGAGGTGTATCAACTTATTGTTGGGCGAGCGATTGCGTTTGTCAATCCATATGAGATGAATAACTTTTGTCTAACGAATATCAAACACGGATAAAGACAAGTATATGACGGTGACTACGTCACGTGGACAAATTCTAACATTTATAATTCAGATAAAATTATAAGATTGACAAAAATCAATGTTGAACCATTTATCCTAATATGTTGAGTCCTCTCACCACTCTCAAGAAGACAAATAGAAGATTACAATTGAAATCATTCACAAACCATGTAGCAATTTTTCTGAGCGAATTAGACGACGATTTCTCGATTAGATCTTCTTGCTCTTTCTGTCTTCGATGCCGAAGTCTTAAAAGCAAAGCACAAGCTTTCTCTTATATTTTTTGTGGATGAGCACTCTGAATTTTCAACTTATGCTATATTCTTTGTGCCTCCACCCTTCTCCCATATATATATAGGATGAGAAAATCATATTCTAGGTCATAATATGATTTCCTAAATAGAAAACTCATATTATACCTAAAATAGCTACTCATATTCCAAATTGGACTTCACCAATAGGTCATAATAGAATTTTTTAAATAAGAAGTCCTAAAATAAAAATTATATTATACCTAAAACAACTACTCCTAATTAATCCAAACTGGACTCCAGCACTTGCTTACCTAGATGCTCTCAAGGTGAACATAATTTGATCATAAATGTTAAAGTTCATAATGTTAACAAAAAAAAATTGAGAGAAAATCATGAAGAATGGTAGTGGAGGAGGAGAAGTTTGAAAATTTTGAATAAGAGGGTATGGAAGACCAACTTGTTCAGTGACGCATTGAAGTAGGGAGAGATAGGCGCCAACAGAGTTTGTGTCCCTTAGGAAACGGGAGTTATGAAATGTGGCATCTAGAAGTTGGACGTCAAATTAAAAAAATTAATAAAAATTTTGTATTGGCGTCTCATAATTTTTTAATAAAATTTTTCTACAGAGTGCAGATTGTTGGACGCTAACTTCAATGACGCCGCAGCGTCGAGATATGCAATGACTTGGGACTATTGTGGTTTGAGATATTACGCAAGACACAGAGCTCATATGCCTCCAATATATATTCTACCGGATTATACAGCAGACAATATCGAGATATTATGCAACGACTATCGGCTATTATGGATCGAAATATTACGCAGGACTCAGAACCTATATACCTCAAATAATATTTTTTTATTTAAAAAAATTATGATGTGTCCTTGGAGTTGACGGCCAACTCCTAGGTGCTTGCTACGTGAGTTGGCATCCCACAACTCCCGCTACCTATGGGACGACAACTTTGTTGACACCTAACTTTTCCCACTCCAATCGGTCATGGGAGTTGGCGTCTCATTCCCTCAAATGCATTTTTTTTTCAAATTTTTCCTTCACAATTGTTTTCCTCCATATAAATTTTTTTGTAATGTTAAATATGTCCACAATGTAACAATTTTAATTATTTTAGATTTTTTTTTTTAAAATGCTCCCAGATTCTGATGGACATGCTGGAAAAATTTAGCAAAATGGTTTCTTTTGTAAAGTACAATTATGAGAAATCACTACTTACCTTAATCAACCACAACCTTCTAATCTCCGTTATATAATACAGATGTGCTTGTGCTTCCAATGTTACACCCCATCTGGTTTAAACTCTGCTTCAATCGAGGATTTGCACTTCGCAATCTCTGATTCGCCAAAACTTAAGATAATCGAAGGATGACCCTAATTTGTATTTATTAAGTTAATAAGTGTGTCGTCGTGCTGATCATTGCAGTACTAATGATCAATCAACTAATTTAATTGTTAGAACAATTTAATAATATGGAATACCTTATCCATCAATAGCATTATTATTAATATTTAACAAAGTGTGGTCACTATGTCCTTCAAAGAGTAGTTGGAAGTGCTCAGCTCTTAAAATAATTGTATTAATTCAGCTGGAAAAATAATATATATATATATATATATATATATATATATATATATATATATATATATATATATATATATAAATAATATTAACACTTTCAACTAGTAATATGTATAAACGGGATATGAGCCATAGGTTCATATTTCTATATGAGTCATGTACATGTGTACCAATAATAACGAATTTATACATCTCATGTGCACTAGTACACTCTATTTCTATTGGTCCACATGTACATTGGTTAATATAAAAATATAATCCTATGGCTCATATTTTTTAGACTCATATTTCTTTTATATATATATATATATATATATATATATATATATATATATATATTGTAAGCAACTACTCCCCACAAGGCTATTGTGGACTCCTAAACACTGGTTTGATTAGTAAAGTTCAAAACACATGTAGTAAGAGGACCCTATGTGTTTGTATAACTTTTTGAGTATGCAAACAGCTTTAAATTCCATACCTTTGAAACAAAAATTATATAACAAAACTACATGACCATTTATGGGTATGTTGTGCAATTAAAAACATTATTCAGAAAATGAGCATAGCAGTGTGAAGATGAAAATGTTGAGGATGGCTTGCAATATGTAGAAAGCCATAAGAAATGTATCAGAAAAATGTGCATAGCAGAAATGAAAATGTTAAGAAGAATATATTGAAAGAAAGATAATAAATGGCCGACTTCCAATTGAAAATAAGATGTGAAAAAAATCATCCAATTAGATATGGATATTGCAACATAAACTAGTAGATGCATGCCTAAGCAAATTTGAAATATCGTTTTTGTTAATATTCCAGAGAACATCTTACCAAAATTGCTAAGGACCGAACTTGAATGATCCTTGTGGTTATCGGAAAGAGACATAAGCGTCCTGGCTGGGTGGCAGAAAATAAGTGGATCGAGCCACGGTGGGGTATTATTCTTTTCACTTATAAATGATGGGAGTTGAGAACAATGGACCCAAAAGACATGTAACGAAACGTCCGCAAAGTTTCGATCGTTACATCGGACATCTAAAAAAAATTCTAAGGACTCAAATAGCTATGTTTGGGATAAACTTTGTTTTTGTTAATGATAACATAGCTAATTCTTCCTTTTTGAATTCATTTTGATAGCTAGGAGGATAACCATCTTCTTCTTGTTACAAATGCCACAAAATTTTATTCAGTGGACCGGACTTACCACGTGACAGTGGTGAACCTTATGTCCCACTCTATTAGTGCATTGTCACACTAAGGCTAAATTTGAAGGAAGAAAAATACAATACACTATTGAAGGAGAGAGAAAGACTCGCCACTGCCATGACCCACTGAATAATTTCTGCAAATGCCACAAAGTGAGAACCTATTATTATTATTATCCTCCATTTGCTATTGACAACGTTCGAGCGCAACATAATCTGCAGTATTCTGGACCCAAGAAAACCTTCCCAATTACATGGGAACATGCTTCCATCACAATAATTGCAAGGCTAATAATGTTGGAAACATAGCATGATCGTCACAGTTGTCACCCATCATCGGCACCAGCAAATTCCAACGTTAAAGAAAAGATGGTGTGATACACGTCATGCAACTATTATGTTACCGACTACAATATATCAAGCCATTCAGTGCATGCAACACCTGGGTGATAAAGAAGAGGTATTCAGAAACCTTGATCACCAAGTCTGAGTCCAAAATGAACTGCATCATAATCCTCATCAATTAAGTTTTGCAGTAAAATGTAAAAAAGTGTCATTGCTCGACAAACAGAACAACAGAAGCAGTGAACAGAAGTCAAGACACAGGATAGCAGTGAACAGAAGTCAAGACACAGGATTTTACGTCCTAAAGTTCACAGATACAAATAGAAATAGAAAAAAAAAGATGCCGCAGATTATCAATCCATTGTATACATTTTAGGCGTTACAGTGGAGTTTTATATCCCTAAAACACATTAGAAAGCAAATTAGACCGGGCAGCCACCAAGAGTACGATGAGTGAATAACTGATGGATCTTAGGCCATTATCCTGGCCGACCTGACGTAGAGGCTATCTACAACCTTGCCGATATTGGATATCGTCTCGAGCGTTGCAGGGTAGATGGCATCCGTCTTGGGGTCATCAAAGATGACAAGGCAGCCAGCACCCTGGTCGAGAGTCCCTGCAAATTTCTTGTCTAGTATCATCTGAGACAGCTTTTTCTCCACGTTGTCCAATGGCAACTCTATCATCTCAGCAACATAAGTAATCTCCACTCTCGAGTAAGGTTCGATCAGCCTGCAAAGATTCTGCTCCAAGAGAGTATCGTACAGAGATGAAAGGTGCCTATGGACAATGGGATCTTCCTCCAACTGGGCCTTGTAATCTCTAAGAGCAGATTCAAAGAGCCTCAGAGATCGTTTGGAGTGTGCATCAGCAACAGCTTTCATTGCGTCAAGATCTGGACCAACATAGAGCAAACCAGCCTTGGAAGAGATTATTCCTGCAACATCATCAGCCTGGCTAACCATAATCTTGCACAATAGCATGTACTTCAGACTAAAGACTGCTCGAGGATCTTCGAGAGCATTGAAGGCTTCAAATGCTTCAAAGAAGTAGCTGTATGCCGTCTTGTAGTCTTTCTCTTCAGCATGAAGGATCCCACTTTGTAGATCTATCGTGCCCTGCTGTGCTGGGGGCACGTAGATGGCATTGGCTGCTGTTCTTGCTGCAGTTAGAGCAGCTTTTGCCTTGGGCAGATTTCTCAGAGAGAAGTGGAGCTTACTCTCTAAAAGGTCGATGTCAACCAGAAGCAGTTTGTCATCCAATCTTCTTACTTCTTTTATCAAGCTGGATAGAAGGGTTAGGGCTTCAGAGTACTCTTTGTTCTCCATCAGAAGAGCTGCAAGTCGAGCCTCCACTCGTTGTCTAAGGAATGTGCGCTTCTCAGCACGGGTCCATTCCACCATTTCCTTGCACAGAGATATTTGCAGATCAGATGTCCCTGGTATTTTGGCAACTGCATCTATAATCCCCCTCACAATTTTTGCAGTCTTTGCCTTGGGGATATGCAGGAAAAAGGGTCGCAGTTGGGTTAGAAGGCTTCTCAGCTCCTCAGCTTTCTTTTCTTGTGTGAGCAGTTCCGAAAGATTGGAGATTGCCTGCTCTTTGATACGAATTGCTTCTGACGAAGATGAAGTGTCTTCAAGTATTCGGTAGAGAATCGAGATGGATTCAACAGGATCTTTAGCCTCCAAGGCCTGTGCTAGTGAATCAGTGGTGGCCGGAAGAAACGATGCTGAAGCCATGGAACCTCCTTAAAGAAAACAACCCTAGAATACCATGAGAACAGGCACTCAGTATTATATACTGCACAGATATTATGAGATAGAGCAAAAGAAAGAGGCTCTGCAGTCCACGACTTGGTACACAATTGATGTAAGCTAACCATGATAACAAATCACAATGGCTTGGAAGTAACTTTTGAAGGACTAGCAAATAAAACTAGTGCGGCGAAATGTAACTAGAGAAGCAAATAAAAAAATGATGCTAAAAGGGAGCATGTCAAAGATATAAATGCACCGACGAAAAAGAGACTGTGTTAATACAATAAGGAATAATATTTCTCACATAAATTATGGAGAAGAAGCTGCAAGTGGTTCATTCCACTCTCCCCTATAATAGACAACATCAATCACTCCACCGTATTTAAGAAGAAAGATTTTATTGTATAGCCTAAACATTAAGAGAGGGAGATTAAACATGTTGCTTGCATAACAATTCACCTGCCCCACTATCATCATCGAAAACATGAGGTAACACCAGTAACTTCACCTAGCAACACCAGTAAAGAAGGGCCTAGTTTTAATTTATTTTAGAAGAATCTGGTTATACGATCTTCCAATACCTTGTCCAGTTGTGGTGCAGTGAGATCCAAGAAAGGATATTGCATAAAAGAAAACCTTTGCTTTTGAATAGGTTCATGCATGTCACAGTGCCCAACGCAGGTACTAAACAGTGTCGACATTCATCGGCTTAATGTTCAGACTTTTTATTGAAGATCAATACAATCAATCAAAAATAAGCCACTTGCCAAATTCAGTGTGGGCCGATTTTACCGGTTTGACCAACAAGCATCAAAAACCATGATTGGTTTGGTCCAAACATTGTTGAAATATAGCCAGTTTGGTTCCATATATAATTAGTTGTCTAAAGTAAGATCAATTATGTTCCAACAAAACAATAACAAAGTCTCTAAACCATATATTTTGGGCTAAATGAATCCTGTTCTTTATTCAGCTCCATGAAGGATCACCTCCTCCACACCTATATACCTTCTTATTGCACACATCCATGCTCATTCGGGCTCCTTCAACAACGATGCTATCGTTCCTAACCGGCATCTGTCAGCATGTCCTGCACATGTCCAAACCCTCTCAAACAATTTGTCATCTTATTATCCACAGTCGACAAACACTCATTCTGAATACTATCATTGATACTTTGTATACTACCTACTCATCGTTCTGAGCATTTGGAATGTTGTTTTTGATTGCCAACATTGTAATCCATAAAATATAGCTGGTTTGGTCAGATAATATCCATAGTCCTAGGGTCCTAGCATATTCTTCAACTGTGATCATATCATTCCTAACTTACATCTACAGTACTCTGCTTCAAGCCATAAAGAATGGCTGACCGAGGTGGTGGTTGTGGTAGCACTCATAGCTCATAGCTCTTCCTTGTCATGCCACTGTCTATATTTTAGTCATCAATATAAAGATTCTGCTTCTTCTGTTTTTGAACATATTATATCTTGTTGCCAACATTCTGAACCCATAATGTAAAGCTGTTTTATAGATGTTCAAAATCTTGCTTTCAATTTCAAGGGCGCTATATAACCTAATACTAGCATACTTCTCTACTTTCAACCCATCTCAAACCGTTTCAAATTCTAGACCAGCTCAATCATCCACATGTATTCCAAACCTTTCAATCTTAAGACCGCAAGAAGCAACCGCAAAGGAAAGAGATGAAAGAACGGTTCTTCAGAAAGATGCTTTCAGGGATTTTAACCACTTCACATATCTAACTAGTATGATTCATTTGCATGTGCATAATACGACACTCAGGCTCACCCATAAGCACATACTCAAATGGGGAGTGAAGAAATATACAGCCATAATATAATTTCTAATACACTAAGCAAATGTCACCATAATAAAATTTGAAATGTTGGCATGAATATTCTATTCAAGACCTTAAGGCTACAGCCACTTATTGGAACTAGGATATACTAGAATGACATTAGATCAGGATACAAGAATTGTTTTCAGCTGTGCAGGCTCCTATTTTCTATGCACCTCCATTAAGTCTACATTGTGATTACTGCAAGCTTAGACAATCCTCCCTCACATAACATTTAACTCAAAAGTATTTATTCACAAACCTATGACTTCAGCCACTCTACTGAGAAAGGATTCTTTTGCTCACAAGGAACAAGACCAGATCATCTCCACAAGTACTTCATAGTACTATCTTTCTCACTCAGCCTCCTCAAATCTTCATATCTAACCTTGAGCACTGTATTTAACACATGACACCCTACACAGATGGGTACATAATCACTTCCAACTTAAAGATCCTAATTTGACAAATGATACTTTGCATGAGTGGGTAGGATAGTTGGAAAATTTTGACCCAGAAAATAAATGATCATACAGGAAGAGGAAGTATTATGCTCTAACCAGAATAATGCTTCAGGCAAGACTGCTGATTTAGGCTGGGTTTGGGATTGTTTGTCATGGCTGCTTCTTTTTATTTTTTTCACTTTTACCTTTTTTTGTGAAAAGCAGTCCCAAAAACTGTTTGGTAACAGCATCTTATGAAATTTATTTTGAAAATGTAGTTCAATTTTGAGGTAGCTTTTGAAAGCAGGTGGGACCTGCTTTAAAAAGCTATTTCTGCTGCTGCTTATTGAAAAGCAGCAGCAATCCCAACTAGGCCTTAAAGCAGTCCACACTAGTCTTTTCCTGAGTAGTTTTATCTTCCATACTCTGACACCTACAACACAACCGACTTTGAAATTGTTGCCTCTCGTGCAAATAATATAATGAATGTGTTTGGCACATCTGGGTGCAAGAACAATAGTGAAAAACATGAACTGCATCATTGCTAAGAGAAGCCCTACAAAAATCTTCATGGACACAAAACCCAAAGTAAATGGAGACTACATATTTAAAGACAAAATCTAACTACAAGGCAGTTCCCTCCTTGATTATCTGAAAAGATTTTTAATATTCCACCAGTGAGAAGTTAAAGTAAACATCACAATATTTTCGAAGTACATACATTGCTATATTCTAGAAGAAATTTATAGAAAATACTGTCATTAACAGGAAAAACATTATCACACTTTCGACAATGATAATAGGATGCCACAACATATATCAAAGACTATATAGTTGAGAAAAGAAAACGTATATTCAAGATCCAGAATACCATATAAGAAATAGACAGTTAGGTAAGAAAGAATGGATTTTATCCGCTAATGGTCTAAGAGTGATAATTAAAAAAGAGATCAAGTACTATGTCTCCAGTCAGTCTAGCTCTATACTGAAAACAAATAACAGAATCACTCAGCAGTAATGACTACAAGCAGTAATAGTGATATTTAGGAATGAACATAGTTTTCTCAGCAGAATGGAGACTATGGAAAACATACTGACATAGTTTTCTCAGCAGAATCAACAGTTTGGGTAACAACATCATGAAACAAACCTGATGTGCATTTGAAAACAGTAATAGTTCCAAACTCCAGAATGGGCTTCTTGGACTACATGTGATACATTCAATATTATGGAGATACGAAACATTATTGTATCTTATCCACTGCAGAACTGGCTAAGGGTACACAAAAAATGGTAATCGAGACTCAAGTACAAAGCACAATTGCCATTAAACTTCTATAACTTTCTTGCAACCGTGGGACAACGTTGAACTTTAACAGTTTTCTAGAGACCGAATTAAGTATAAAACAATTTCGAAAAAAGGTTGGCATTTCATGGTTCAATTTGATGATGATGTATTCTTAAGGCAAGCATTTATAGAGAATCAAGAGAACAAAGATATCAACCTACTAGTAACAAGTATACACATTTGTAAGTCATTACATGGCCACTACTACTACTACGACGACAAAACCTCTCTTGCCTGAATTTCGGTCAGCTATATGAAACATTTCCCTCTAATCAGAGTCTACAAAAGTCATCCGTGCTTCCTGCCTAAATCCAGCTTCTCATTCTGCCTCCCAGGAGTTCCTTACAATCAGCACAGCCGTCGAACACCCCAGCATGTGCAAGCTGCAAACCATCTCAAACAATTTTCCTCGTCCTATTCTAGATTGAAAGTTTGAAACACCACTAAAATTAGGTTTCCAAAGTTGGGCATTTCAGAAAAGGAAAAAAAAAAAAAAAACAGGAGCCGTGGCATTCCCTATTGAGTTTTGGAAATATGTGGGAGTGAGGATTGATGTGGCATGAACCTATTTAACCAGATTCTAAAGCTCGAAAAATGCCTGATGAATAGAAAAGAGCATGAGCAAATACTGCCTAGGGAGATACAATGTTGCATCAATGCGGACACGGATACGGAGACGAGATGCTGACATTTTCAAATAGGTACAAGTTAGTCAACTATGTTGCACAAACACGGACACGGACACAGATAGAGGTAGGGACACGATCGTAAAACAGACTTCGACTAACCGTAGAGTTTAGACGAAGGACCAAGGATCCAAGCCCTAATTATTTCATTTTCTGATACGAAAAATCAATTTCAAGAACGATGAACTCTAGACGTAGATCCATGATATTAAGTCAAGATAAAGCAACTTGGAATCACATAAAATTCATGCATCACAAGCTCATCCAAACAAAGAAAATAAGAGCTTCCGACATGAATCAAGAAACTGAGAAATAAGAGAAGCGAAGGAACTCACCGGTTACGCTGATGAATACAGAGATCGAGAGAGAAGAAAAAGAAGAGGAAGAACCCTAGCTCTGTCTCTCTTGAAAATTTAATTAATAGGCGGTTCGGTTCGGTTCGGTTCGGTTCACTCTTACTCCAGGTCGGTTAGAGTTGGTGTCATAGTTGATATATCGGGCTGCTTTTTTACCATTTATATGCTGATTCCCACGATAATTGTGGACTATATTTATTTGCAAAAGTGCTATTCATCATCCAACAAATTTGGATGATATCTTCTTCTCTTACATGGTATCTGATATGACTATTTTTATTTTATTTTTATTTTTTGAGATGTCCGATGATACGTACGAAACTTTGTGCATGCTTTATTGCATGTCATTGGGCCTACTGTCCACACCTCTCCTACGATTTAATTCTGAAACCGTCCGCCTAGCCAGAGAGGTTATACATTTTCTCAGTGACCACAAGAGCCAGTTGAGTTCGGTGATATGACAGTTAACATGACAAATTTTAATGTTAACATTAACATTAAAATTAACGTTAATATTGAAATTAAAAAAGATAATTGTTAAAACCACTACACAATTTACTGATGACAGCTCTTGGTGCTAGTCTAGTTTGAATCAACTTTTACTCAGGACAGTAAAAAAATTACTATGGGTTGCCCACCCCTTCCCCCCCTCCATATCCCCCTCCCCCCCCCCCCCCCCCCCCCCCCCTCCCCCCCACATACACACACACCAATTTCTCTCTTCAAAACCCCTTCCCCTCTTTATCCACATCCTGCAATTGAAAACTCTATAGCTTCGTTGATCTTTCCTTTCCACCCCCTCCAATTCCAAGCAATTATCGATGACGCCCAAACCCTAAACTTCTTCCTTCTTTACCTCCTCCAAATCTCATAGTGTAGTAACATAAAATAGGGTTATGATGAACTTTGGACGAATTTTTTGAAGTTTCGAACATATTTTAGAGTTTTAAAATTAGGAATTCCGTTAGTCGCGGCTGGAAAGACTCAGGACTGTGAAACTTTTGATAGTCTTGTATGTTGTTAGGAATGTAAAAAAAAAAAAATATAGTCCAAAATACTTCAAGGACTATAGAAAATTTCTGTAGTCCTGAATAACATATTTTATTTAGAACTATTATATTATTTGACAATTCTAAAAAAATTATTGTTACTATCAAAAATGGATGTTCCGGAGGAGAAAAGTATGTAGATATTGCAAGAGGAGGCCAGAAAATTTTAGGCAAATTCTATAGGCACTACATAAATTGCTTAGGACAGTCCAAATTTTTTCAGTTTATTTACAAGTTTGCCATTAAAGTTTTTTACTTCAGGGCAGCCCAAATCCTCATATAAAAGCCAATGACTTCTATTTTTCAGCTAATTTTTTTTTCCAGGACTGTAACAATGTTGACAGTCCTTCCAATTGGAAGGACTGTCAATATTGTTACAGTCTTAAATAATTATGACTGTAAAAAAATTAACAGTCCTTCCAATTGGAAGGACTATCAAGGAATAAGAAGAAGAAGTAGCAGCAGCAGTCCCGCGCCGTCGTTGTCGCTGTCCATCCCGCACCCCGCCGCCCCCACTCCCCGCAGTCCCTCGCCGCCTCCGTCCCGCTCGTCGTGTCAAGGAAAAAGAAAAAGAAGAAGAAGAAGAAGAAGAAGAAACAGCAGTAGCAGCAGCAGTCCATGTCACCGTCGCCGTCCGTCCCGCACCCCGCACCTCCGTCCCACGCCGTCCCCTCCTCCTTCTCCTCCTTCGTCGTCCGTCCCGCACCCCGCCGTCCGTCCCACGTTGCCGCCTCCTCCTCCTCCTCCTTCTCCTCCTCCTCCGGCGGTTGAGGTTGGAGTTAGGGTTAGGATTTGGGGGTTTAAAATTTTGAAGAGAGATAGTAGAAATTTAGAATGAAGGATTTTGGGAAGGTTTGGAGGGGTTGAGTTGTCCTGAGTAAAATTTGGAATATCCTAAATAAAAGTTACAAAAATCTTGACTGTCTTGAAATAATAGATTGTTCTAAGATATTTATGTAGTGCCTATAGAATTTGTCAAATTTTATTAGAAGTCTAGAATGAAGCTAGATGTTAATAATCAATACAGCTAATGTAAGTAATCTGAGAACTTGTACATAGTTAGCCATATCTTCAAAGGGTTTATGAAGAGCAAATATGCAATAGCATCTTGACTATGGCAGGATGTCTCGAATACGCCTCAAGCATAATTGTTGGCTTATTTTTACTTAACCATCAGACATCACTATTAATTGTTGGCTTATTTTTTACAGCCTGTCAAAAAAATTAGATAGTTCTTCCAATTGATAGAACTGTCAAAAAATTTGACAATCCTTCAAATTAATAGAATTGTCAAAATATTTGATAGTCCTAAATAAAATATGATGTTCAATAAACAAAAAAAATCTTCCAAATGGTTGGACTGTCAAAGATTTTGACAATCCTGACTATAGAAAGGATTATTAAAAAAATTGACAGTCCATCATCTTCCCCGTTGTGACTGTGTGTAAATTTCTGAAGTTCGAAAACCTAAAATGGGTTTGAACCTTCGAAAACATGTCCATAATAAATCATATGTTGTTGTTTTTCACTTTACTTTGGGAGTTTTTAGTCCCACATCGGAAAACCACAAATGTGTATATCTCAATATATAGCTTTGCTTAGTATTGGTATATGCACATGAGGTGGTGGCACATGTGGGTTAATTTTTCTAGAGGGATTAAGTGTGAACCCCTTTATGACAATCTTTATTTTGTCACCACATTTGGAAATTTTTTCTTAGGAGCTAAGCCCTGAACGACTCAGACTCGGGCTCAAGGGCACAAAGTGGCACTTTGTTGGCACATTTTGTACTTTCATTTTATGCGCGAGTTGCTTGCTCGGGCGCCAGGAGCTATGCGGCCAGGGGCTATGCTTCCTGGTGCTATGCAGCTTGGAGCTACGTGGTCAGGCGCAATCTGGCCTGATGTGGAGGGGACATGATCTGTTGTTGGCGGCATCATGTGGCGCAGAAAGGGGCGAGTATCAAGGCGACCGGAGGGAGCTTTGAACGAAGCGACGCAGGCTGCACGTAGTCTTCTGTACACGCTGCTGCTTTCGGCATTGTCTGCTCTCAGCGGCTACTTTCGGCGTTTGGCGGCGCATGCAACACATACGCCTTGGTATCTGGTCTTCAACGCATATGCGGCACGTGCTTTTCGTGCCGCATGGGTGCTAATTTTCTCTATATATAGACGTGCTCCTCTTTCATTTGAGGGGTTGAGAAATTCTAAGAACCAGAAAACCAGAAAGTACCAAAGCCTTATGCGGCAACTGTGGTGCCCCATTCCCCTATTTGGGGAGCGCGGCTAAGAAATACAAGTCGGTATAGTTCGATCAGGATAGATTGAATCAAGATCTTATCCTCGTTATGGATTTGCTTCTTCGAAATCGATTCCCATATTCAGTGGACCGTGCCCCGAGGATGGACTTAGCAGCAGAGTCAAGAGGGACATCTCCGTTGCAAGTTTTCTTGCCTAGTTTTCGATGTTGCCTTGTTACTTTAATGCTTTGAGTTGGTTTTTGGATTTGCGTTTTCTTGAACGGTTTCGATGGATTTCATTGCTTTCGTTGGTTGAATTGAATTCCATTCCGATCTTGGAAAGAGTTGAAGGGGTATTGATCAGCTGTTTGTGCCAATGTAGGTGATCGTGTAGTAGACGTCGTGCGAACGGAGTCTTGAAGAACCTTTTTTCTTTCCTTCTCCAACCAACTTGTGAGTGGCTATATTCGATTCAGTTGACCCTTCTTCCAAGTTTTCACATCTAAAATCTTGTCTTCTTGCTTGTTCCGATCAAACGATACCATAATAAATAAAAGATGTCAAGATAGAAAAGAATAGACTTGAACTACTTTATGCTTGTTAATAAACTTGTGAACGGTTACCTTATTGAATGCTAGTTCGTTTAGAATATTCTTCATATGCTTCAAATTCAAGTTAGAATGTATACTTCTTCTATATATTGTGCTATGTATAGAACTCACCCTGCTATGCAATAAACTGAACAGGAAGACTATGCAAAATAGATCTTACCCTGTTACCTGTCCCGTGCTTGTATTGCCCAGAATTGCCTCGATTGATAACTTAGTAGACTTCGCTTGATCACGGACAAATTGTGCACAATGTCTTAGTTCCTGCGGACTGTCGATGGGGCACTAGCACCGATCCGATCCGGACGGGACTCCTGATAGTCGCCTGCTTCGGACGGAGTGGCCTGTGATGCCCCTGTTCCTTGCGTTGCATGTCATTTCATCCCGAGACTAGAACCGTCCACTATGTCAATGTGCTAGTGATCCCCTCGTACATTAAAACCTGTGCAAGCTAACTTGTGTCTTCGTGGTAGGGAAGGACATGGTAAGTATTGTGCAGGTGGTTCAAACGGGCAGATAAAATTCACCGAACGGTGGCATATTTATTTCAGTAATTTTCATATCTACTGCTTGCTTGTAAAATGAACTAAGGAAAGATAGAAAGACCAAAAATAACTTGCATGTTTTCATATAAACAACATGTTGATTGGTATAGTTGGTTTAGCTCGCCTTCACTAGTGTATTTCGATGTACTGACCCTCGTTGAAATAGGTTCCTCGCACCAAGGAGATCCTGCGAGGAGCTGAAGCTACTTCCCATCCCGGTCCACCAACCGGCACGCCCAGATCGTGCCTTAGTAGAAGCATTTTTGAAGACCCAGGAACTAGCACACTTAACTCATGTAGCTCCCTGGAAAGTCGATAGTCCCGCCTGGAGGTCTCTTCTTTTGAAGTTTTAGTAGAATGATGTAATATATAGGACGACTATCTCATTTTGAGTCTACTTTTGTAAGCCCGTGCGACAAATATTCTGACTCGTTCAAGATTTTGTAAAAGATGTTCATTATCAATAAAAAGAACCTTTCCATGTTTCAATATTTTGTTTCAAAATTCTGCGTACTCTGAATATGTGCTCGTTATGTAAAATACCTTGGCCTTGTGCGTTGCGCAACCTAGGCACGCACGACGTCACGCCCGGGGAACGACTATTGATTCCACGAAATCGGGGCTTGATTACGCCACCGTAATCATGAGGGTTAATTATATTCCTCATAATTGAAGCCACATGGCATACATACATTGATTTATGTGCACATTTAAATTATTTTGTTTCCAAAATTTATGCTCAGTGACAGCATTCTCATTTTTGTGTGGAATGCTCCTACGCGAAAATAAGCAAAAACAGTACAGTTTGCTTGTTTTTTGCACACGAAAACCAAAAATTATCTATTACAGTATAAATTGGCTATAAATACCTTAATTTTTTTGCTACCAAGATATCGAGTGAATTGTTTCTTGAGCATTAGAGCCATCTTACTGCTGAATTTTGCCCTCCACATTATTGTAAGCCAGAGTTTGATTTCCATCCTTGCTTCGGATAGTCAACGGATTATAGCGATCATGCGTAGATCAAGTTCTCTACCGTTATACTCTCCAAATCTTTTATTTTAATATTGTATTTAGAATTTTTGTTGTAATTACAAGAGTGTTGTAATTAGAAATTCTTTGTACTCAAAAGATTTTGTCAAAAGAAATGCTTTTTCTTTTCTGTCGAAAACAAAATGGTGACTGTGCTGGGGATAATATTTTTCACAGACGAGAAGGCCGTCGCACAATCTGACATTACCAAGATAGAAACTATGCAAGACATACTGGTTGTGGAGTTCGACAGCAAGCTTTCGAGGATATGCTCTCTGAGGGGTACTCAATCCATATACTGATGCTCAAGCCACGGAAGAACGAAATGGTTTGCTACCCAAACCACGGTTCTCCTATCCCAACATTGCTGATGACTAGGGAAAGATGCGCTGCTTGTCACGCTCTGATTTTGCAGAACTAAGCGTCGCCACTGGGCGTGATTTTGTACGTCTAAATTGCACTTTTATAAGGCAAGCACCAAAACAACCGATTGAATATCTAAGATATAAAGTCATCGCAATGAAAATACTAAGCAGAAAAGTTGAATCGACACAAGATATACATAAGAATGATTCTCTTTATTGATAATGAAGCAAAATTACAATATCTCAAAGCCAAATAATAACTTGATTCCAATCACCTTAGTCTCTCTCTCTCTCTCTTTTAATACAATAAAATATGCCACACGACTTATAAATTGAGAAAATTTACAAACAACGATGTTTTATATATTATATCCTCTATATATAAAATGCTAGGATCTACAGCTGCACAACTTGAAGCATTCATCAAGCTCCAACGCCTTAGCGCGTCCAAGCAAACTCCGTAGTTGTAAAAATCTGGTAGGGTGCCAGTATACTGGAAATGCACTAGTGAGTGACCTCTTGCCCCCTCAACTGAAACCAACGCGTTCATCAAGTGTGTGCATACAAACTTAGGTGGTCTTTCTAATCTTGCCTTAGGATCAATTAGATGGAATAGAATAAGTGTCTGGAAGCATAAGTGTGTCACAAAATAAAGTAACAGTGTTGATCTTACCCAATACTTATCATCCTTCCCTGCCAATACAACAATGATATCAATATATAATAAATCAAAAGCAATGTGTCACAAGGGTGTTCCTGTAGAAGATAATCGTTAGCCTTCATAATATATAAGTATATCATGCACTCGTTCCTACAACCATTTCTGATAGGCATGTACGTATATTGACGTTAGCATGTGTGAGACCCGTCTCACTATTTTAGTATTATTGTATTTTATCTGTTATATGTATGTTATACATTTATATTGCTTTTCGTGTAATTTATGGATTTTTTTAGCTGCTTTAATGTAATTTATAGAATTATGAATAGTGATAGTCACCCTTTGATATATATAGTCTTCATTTTCTCTCTCCTCCTCATTCTTCTTCCTTTCCTTCTCTTTCTTCATTTTCTTCTTCCTCTTCCCTCTCCTCTCCCTAGCCGAGAGCAGCCTGAGGCCGGCCTCCCCTTTCCCTTTGGTGGTAGTAGTAGCTTAGTAGTGGGTTTAGGCAAGTATATCTTGCCAATGAGAAAGAACTTGCACTTTTAGCCACTATTGCATTTTGTTAGTCTATATTGTGCTTTATGAACTGCTCTTTATGTTTAATTCTTGGTATTTTCGATTTTGATACCTTAGTTGGAGTAGATCTAAGTTTTTAGTTGATAGCTTTCATGAGTTTACTTGGTTCTCATCTCTTAAAACTTGACGTTTTCAAAACCTAGTAGTTCCATGTTGATGAGCACTTATTTTTCTGCGGTTTTGAACTTTACTTTGCTAGATTCGGACTTGAAATGAGGATTTCATAGAGAAAATAAGTTTTCAGACTTAGAGCTTTTTTATGGCTGAAACTTGTTGTTTTGGGACGAAGAAGTTCCATGCGTCCCGCTTGGTATGAGGCCTGGACTTCTCGTTCAAGTCAGCATGCGGCCATCTTGTTGGACGCATGACTGAATCTGCACATGCGCCCCTTGGCCAAATGCATGGAACTTGAATGAATAAAAGTTATCTAAGTTCAAAAGATTTTATGCGGCTAAATGTGTATGCGGCCAAAAGGAGCATGCAACTGAGTCGTCATTGTGGCCCGGAGCTATGCGTTCCTCTTTCTTTCGAACGTATGACTCAACACCGCCTTGGCACGACTTTTCATGATTTTATCTTTTTTTTCTGACTCCCTTTCTCGACCAGTCACATCGGTTACTTCTCTGACACGGTCAATCACATCAGTCACTTTCCTGACTTTTTATTTATTGTTTGTCACTCACCTTGTCCCGAGGAGTGGACTTTGCATCTCCCATGCGGCCAGTATGTTGCATGCGACCAGCTCTTGCATGCGGTCAGCTTGTTGCATGTGACCAGCTTACCCCATGCGCCTATGATACTTGTAGTAGCTTAGCCTCTTATGATGTGTTCTCTTATGGTTTAACTGTTACCCTAGTTTATCCTATTCTGTTTAATTGTTACGAATGCAAGCTTTCTTTAAATTGTTTATAACCCGATTTGTGACAATCTGCCAGAACCTAAAATTCCCTGAATATGTATTATATTGATACTATTAATCTTGAACTCCCGACACCTAACCTGTACTAATACTCCTGATAGTGGCTAAATAAAGCACACTCCTGACATACTAGAATTGAACATGGATTGTATTGACACTGTTAATCTTGAACTCTCGATACCAGACTTGTACTGATATTCCTGATAATAGCTCGTCGTATCGAGTTAACTTGACATGTACCGATACTCCTGATAGTGGCTCGACGAAGCACGCTCCTGACATGCTAGAATTTCTTGAACTGAAATGCTTGAACTGATAAGATAAATTTCCGTGGTTGATTTGCTTGCTCCTATCCTGAATGTACTTGTCCAGCTACTGTCCTGTCCTATCCTACATTATGTCTAAGGCAAATTCCTGAGCACCACGGTCAGAAATTCTTAATAACTTGTCCATGATAACAACTAGAATAATTTATTAGAAGCATATAGAGAGATTTTTTGGCTATATGCAATCCCGGTATTCCAGTGATACTTGATGGATTTGGAGCTCTCCGACGTGAGGGGCACACTTCCAGCACGTCGTCGAGTGTTGCATTTACTGGTAAATTACTATACCTGATATAATCTATTCTATGTATCCTTACGCCTGGATAACCCGAATAATCTGCAGGGCATGTGGCTGTATGGAATCTCAAACTGCATGTGTTAGTAACTAAGACTGTGATAACCCTAGTTAGCTAATGATAGCAAACCGTATGGCATGATTGGTCGTGATTGCTTAATTTTTAGTCTAGTTTAGTCCTGTCCTGATTTGCTTAACAACTGGTCCGGAGACTGTAACCTGAGTACTTGTTTAAATACTCCAGAACTGTTTAACTGTTATTTTACCTAATTCAATTATTTAACTGCTCCTTGTGCTATTTCTTACTTATTTGTCTGCATGCTGGTTTTAGTTCCTAAGTTGTCTCCCTTGTTGTACTTGCTGTTTTGGGGTCTGACCCCACTGGTTTTATATAGCCAGATTTCGGATTAGGACCACAGGATCTCCCATACTTTCTGCCTCAAGATGGTGAACACCAGGATCACCCGAGGACATGAGTGTGTTTTTTCTTCATCATCTACTTGATCTTGTACTTATAATTTTGAGGCATTTAGCCACCAAGCACGTATTTAGCTCGTGTTTTAGAACTTGATATTCTAGCCTACGGGCCTACATGTAAAATATATTCTAGACTATAGTTAGAGCTGATCATGTAATATTGTACTCTTGCTAGTTCTTCATTTTATAACTAGCTTCATGATCATTTATGTATGTATAATTTGGGATGCCTTAATATTATATGTTTGGTGATCATACATCTTATAACTTGTTGCTTGCTTGAGATTGAGACACCTAGGACTCTTGACCCAGGAATGACTATTAGATTGTAGAGTAAACCCTCACATGTCTAGACAGCCGTGACCGTATCTCAGAATATTGAGTACTCTGGTGTATGTAGTTGGCTTTGTCTACCTCTGCTCTCTAGTATTCTGGTTCCGGGGTGTGACAACATGCGACCTAACTCTATATGAAAGGCACTGGTACCACAATCCATCTTGGACGTATCTTGGTTAGACGATGATCCTTTTAGGCAGGGAGCCCCACTAAAAGTTCTTGAATCACCAGAGCTAGTACTTCAGCCAGCTTTGTTATCCGTGTTGATAATTTAGCCATCATCATTCCTCCTAAGTCGAATCGATCACAATACCCCGATGATCTTTCAAAGAAAAGTTATCTTATGCACAAGTTGTCTATGACCATACAAATATGTGAATAACTAGACTTTGACACAAATGCATTGTATAAATCTGAAAGTACATATATAACACTTCTCTTATGTATTATCATACTCATCGATCCATTGCTTGCCTCAATCTTACCATATCAATGTAGTTCCCAGTCCAGGGATACTACCTTGGCGACCCAACGCTCCCAAACCTTTCCATACTTCCATTCCTATGAAATATTTGCTATATTCCACATGATACACAGAGAAATACTATATATCATATCTAAAACATAGAAATAGAACCATACTATAGGTGATATGATAAAAAACAATATTACGAAAGTCTAAATATTACAGTAAGTTGATAATCCACGTGATATGATAAAACCAGTTCTACTTACTCAAGTCTATCTTATCCGATTAATAATTCCATGTTCTATAGCAGCATGTTACAGTGTTAGATTACTGTCTTATCTATGTGGTTTCTTTTACTTATCATTACTATCTTATGTCATAGAACATAAACTAGTAACATCATTTATTAAGTGTGAAGATAAGACAAAGAAGGATCATTGAAACCACCCACCTGAAGGAAAGCCTATCTGTATCGACCAAGCAGATCTTTAAATCAATCCTTTAAATGAACCCAAGTCCAAACGATACTTCGAGCCAATGAACCATCTCAATGTACCAAGCGGAGTGGGACATTACATAATACACCACTTAAAAAATATTTTATCCTCGAAACTTCCAAGAACAAACTCTTCCAACTGAATCACTTGACCAATGAAGAAACTGCTACTCAAACTTTGATGTCGACTCCACCACCGAATAACCATAAAAACATGTTGAATCAATACCAAAGCAATCGGAAGTACCTTCCAAATCTGATCAACATTTGCACAATTTCTTATACAGAAAACAAACATACTTGCAACAACTCTCTACACTTATACCAATGCCTACTCATCAAATCTGAAGCTTCACTAATAACACTCAAACAGTTGATCATTAATAAACTTCATGAAACATCTTCCTCTGATCTAATTGAATATACCTTGTATAACTTCAAAGATTATCAAAGATAACTTTTCATTCATTCCCAAACAATGCAAGGTCCTCATGCGCTAGACAAATCCATAAGACATCTCATTCTACCAAACTTAATCCAACTATATCAAAATTTTACCAATATTTCTCTACCTTGCCTCACATAGAACTGCACTGCTCAAACTCACTAGGGAAGCTAAGACTAATAGCATCAAGGAAAAAATTGAGGACTAGGGCAAACTCACCCAAGCACTATACCTTAATCAATTCGGAATCCATAAAAACATATCCCAAACCAATTAATATCTCTAATCGAAACCAAGTGTTACACCTCAACTAATCCAAACAATTCTCAAGATATCAAATTCAATTACTAAAGCCTGATTGTATCAACGTCTCAATTACAACGATATATCCATACTCAATTATGGCCAAGAAATTATACTACCTCCAAAGTCACCATTGAATCGATCCAAGTTCCATCTCCCGAGAATTTTCTAAATCCAAGAAACAACCAACCAAATTCGAAACACTTCATATGCATACCTTAATTACACTATTCCAAACATGATCTTAATCCTCATAACATTGTTCAATTTTTCCAAGTTTAAACTCATCTTCATTCAATTCCCAAGGAACAATCTCAATCCATATCTTGCTTGCAACATATCAAAACTTCTATCCATCTTGCTCATTGACTTTCTTCCAATAACATAAAATCAGAAACTATCAAAATTTGATCCATTATATTTAGCCAACAACCAATTCTGTCAATCAAATCCTTATGATGATATGACTGATATCCCAAGTATATATTCCAGCCTATACAAAAACATAATGTTACCTCGAATAAGATCAATCCAATTCTAAGCTAATTCAAATCCAAGAATCGCACTACCATCAATTACTTCTTTTAAGAGTACGATTTCGAATCAAATTTAGTTTCACATCCCAGAACCAGAATACTAAAGAGCGAGGGCAGACAAAATCAGCTACGTATACCAGAGTACTCCATACCCCGAGAATATGGTCACGGTTGTCTAA
Organism: Iris macrosiphon; assembly: GCA_036927795.1. Taxonomy (NCBI): domain Eukaryota; kingdom Viridiplantae; phylum Streptophyta; class Magnoliopsida; order Asparagales; family Iridaceae; genus Iris; species Iris macrosiphon. The sequence goes on from JAYESA010000007.1 coordinate 43,279,136, forward strand.
GACATGTGGGATTTACTCTACAATCCATTAGTCACTCTCAGGTCGAGCAATCCTAGATGTCTCAATCACAAGAAATCAACATATTACAAGATTTATCATCATCACACATATAATAGTAAGACGTCCCAAACTATACATATACAGATGATCATGAAGCTAGTTGCACAAAAGAGGAGAACTAGCAAGAGTAAGGTTATACATGATCAACTCTAGCTATAGTCTAGAATATGCCAATCATGTTGAGCCCGTAGGCTAGCTATCAATGACCCAAACCACGAGCTAAATACGTGCTCGGTGGCTAAACATCTCAAAATAATAATTTACAATAATAGTGGGTGATGGAAAAGAAATCCACTCATGTCCTCTCGTGCTCTGGGTTGTCACTATCTGGAGGAAGGTATGGAAGATCATGCGGTTCTGCTCCAAAATTTGGCCATATAAAATATTGGGGTCAGACCCTAAACAACAAGTACCACAAGGAAGCCAAACTCATGAACTAAAACCAGTATATCAATCCAATCATAAACTAATTATATAGAATTTAAAGCAATAAATAAACGAATATGAGCAACTTTGCATGATATGGTACCAGGGTAATAAACTAGAATAATCTTGAATAGGACATGACTACAATCAATCATTTACGACCAATCATGTCTTACGGCTTATTAATCATTAACTAACTAGGGTTATCACAATCATGGTTACTATCACATCCAATTGAAAATTCTATACAGCCACATGCCCTGCAGTCTATTCGAAGTATCCAGGCGAAAGGATTATATAATATAATTAACATATATAGATATTTTTACTTGTAATGCAATACTCGACAGTGCACTGGAAGTGTGTCCCTCACGACAGAGAGCTCCAAATCCACATGTGTGGCCGGGATATCGGGATTTTATGTAGCCAATTTTTTTCCTAAATGTGTATAGTTATCAATCTAGTTTGTTAACCTAAACAGTTTATTCAAGATTTCTGACCGTGGTGCTCATGAATTTGCCTTAGACATGATACAAGACTGGACAATATCTTACAGACACAATCAGGAAAATCAACCACGGGAATAACATGTCATGCAATAAACATATGCAACCAATAGCCATGATCAGGACATATCAGAAGTACTCGAGTCATGAGTGCGCTACATTGGGCCACTATCAGGAATATCAATACAGTATCAGGAAACATGATACGGGATATCAGGAATACTGGAGTTCATGCTTGATATAGTGTGCAATCATTAAGTCGTGTCAGAAAATCAAGATCAATTATTTACTTACAGCATAACATGAAGTAAACATGATTAAATAAAGTAACTGGACAAAAGTACACAACAGAAATATCAAGTGCTAAGCTAAATAGAGAATAATGGCAAATAGGCGCATGACACCATCAAAATAGGGTTAGCGTATAATCATTCAGAAACTAGATCACTAGCATACAATAGGCCAAACATATAGTAGTGGTGCACAATCGTCAAAATAGTGCAGTGGCTCACAATGACCAAAATAAGAGCAATGGAGCACAATGGCCAAAATAAGAGCAAAGGGGCACAATGGCAAGCGTGGAAAGGTTTACTAAAAGACAACACAAATCTCAAGTATGGCACAACAGTCGAGATTCGACAGTCGAGGAACACGACAATTGAGACAACGCCAAAGTCAAGGCTCGTCCATCAAGAAATAATGGAATTAGTACGCCAACAAAGGTTTGGTGCACTATATTGATATCGATACCGGGCGCCCACACAGAATATGTCGTTGAGTTGCTGGAAGCTCGTATGGATTCTCTTGCTAATAGAAAAAATCTTTTGAGAGGGGATGTATGTCAGCCTTACCCAAATGAATAGGATAAGGTGGTGTGTCCACCTAATTTTAAGCCACGATCATTGCTACCGTATGGCGGGTTGACATCTTCTCGTCAATATTTGTTCTACTTTTGGTCATAAATATTGCACATCCTAATAAACGATGCCCCTTTTGGCGATAATATTCATTGAAACTTTACAAGGGGTAAACTTTTAATGGTTTCAGAGTCTTCTGAATGGCTCCATTAAAACTTGAAAGGATCTAGAGTCGTTATTCCTGGCCAGGTTCTACGAAGAAGAATCAGAGGTCACTATGTCAACCTTGATCTCCATAACTCAAAAAGAGAAAGATCAAGTACGCGACTATATTGAGCGTTTCCATCGACTAATTTATTAAATCAAAGGATTCACCGAGAAAAGCAAAGACAAAGCTGTTTAAGCGTGCTTCTCAACAAGCCAGTGCCCTTAGTTTGCCTTAGGATGTCCTGATTAACATGTTGCTGGATATAACTTTCTGCCAATCATCAAGTTTTGTTTGAAGGCTTCCCATATCCAAACTTTGTCGGTGCTTGTCAAATATGCCAAAACTGCTGAAAAGTCCAATATCAATTTTGACCTCATAGTTTTTAGAAGCTTTATTCTGAAGACATGAGCAAGGTCTCCAGAACAATAACTCCAACCGCAATAATAGCAAGGGGAAGAAATCTATAACTGTCAGTGTCTTGGCAGTCGCTTCTCTGCCGAAGTCAAAGGGTGCAAACACTTTGAGGCAAGCTTGGGTGCACACCTCTAATGAGGAATTCATGACAATTATCTTCTATATCTTGATGAAAGAAAATAAGTTGAACATCAGACTACCTAATGAAGCTGGACGCACCAATGACCCAAAGTATTGTATATACTATTGATACATATATCATCTATTGCAGGATTGCTATGTATTGAAAGACAAGATTCAGCAGCTCATAGATTCAAAGGTTATCGCACTTCATAATGACCAGAAGAAGGTTACTGCCAACATGGTGTCATTGTAATTTGACGATTTTCTGAATGTGGAAATTCAGGATGGTGTCATCATAATACCCAAAGCCAGAATAGAGATCATAAATCTTTTATCAGTTTGTAGTAAGACAAGCAGATTGTGTCATTGACCACTAAAACTAGTAAAATAATGTAGATTCGTCCTGATATTGTCTAAGACGAACAATGGGAGTGTTCTCCTCCTACTTCCAAACCCAAACAATAGAGGAAGAAGCGCAAACAATGTAATAGTCCCTCATTCTTCTCTAGTTCAAGATGAGCAGTTTTTGGGGAAACTAGGTCCGATAAAAAAAAAACCTACGGGCTTATGAACTAATCCAAGAGGATGCATCACCTTCCGCTCCTGAAGCTAGTGTATCAAAGCAACTAACGATGGATAAAAGCAAACAAAAGGATGTATGCTTCGACAAATCCTTGAAAAAGAATCCACCTCAGGGACTTAACAAGCTATAAAACTTTGATATATTGGCATGTTTGCTAATACTCTAGCTCGACTATCCATCATCAATCTCCTCCGTCTCTATAAAGAAACCAGAGATGCAATAAGAGAGGTGTTGCTACACGCCGACTCTTATCTGACGTAAGTTAAGCCACCTACAGAAGATCCTGCAACCTGCCCTCATTACTATAATATGATAGAGTGGGTACCCAACATAACTTTCTCACAAGAGGATATGTTGTTGAAGAACAACCGACATGATAGACCATTATACTATGCTAGATATATCGGTGCTATCAAGGTGGACCAGATGCACATTAATCTGGGCACTTTGCTTAGCGTCATACCTAGAAGCTTGCTACAGATTATGGGGATCCCGATGCACAAGCTTGCATCCACTAACACCACTATTATCAACTTCAATATTGGACAAAACCACCATTTGGAAAAGTTTTACCTCAAATATCAAATAGGTAATATGCGTACAGAAGTCACATGCTATATGATTGATATAGAGATATCCTATAATATCCTGTTTGGATGACCGTAGATACATAAAAAACTAGAAGGGTACAGTAAAAATGTGTCATGTCATGACAATACAGAGCCTTTCGTTATAGACCTAGGCGAATGGGATCTCGGTGGAGGAACCAATTCTAGTCAACCATTTAAGATTGATCTCTCTGTTCATGCTATCGATGTTACGCTGGATAAGTATATGAATAACCAGCTAGACATAAACCCTATTGATGTTAATGTAATCTCTGATGAGGAGTTTCAGCTCTACCTTAGGAAAGAAAATATTTTAAACTACTATAGTGTCAATGATAGGTTTAGGCAAGCTATGTCTACCATGTATCACTGTAAATCATTGTATATGTCGGTGACAACTACTTTGCAAGTAGGGGCATACTGTCTCCTATATAAAGATTCTTACTTCTGAGTTCCAGTGATAAAGTTACTTGAGTTGCCATTTATGATAAGTTCCTGGAATTGGCCAGTGAGTATGTCGAACTACGACTTGAAAAATTTAGTAAGGTGGATGATAAGTCCCTGGATTGAGCAGGAAAGTCCCTAGGATTAGGTAGGATAGTCCATGGATTGTGTCACTACCACATTCCGAAATTAGGGGTATTTTTGACTTTTTAATAATTAATATTATTGTAGTTATAATTAATTAATTGCATGATAGTATTTAATTTAAATAAATATGTGTGATGTGTAACTAAATATAATTATATGCAGTGTCCATTTATTTTGAACTAGCAGACTAGACCTAGAAGCCCAGTAGATGACCACCTATCTGAATTATAGAATTCTGGATTTTACTATTTTATCTAGAATTTATCTATTGGAGATTTTAATTAATTATCGTAATTTATTTAGTTAATGCGCATTGCCTTTGCTTCGATATTTGGAGCGCTACCCTGACTTTTGTCTTCCAACAAATTTTGCCATCTTGCCCTAGACATGCCCGCCTTCCATTCTGCTATTTTTGCAACTCATAATTATGTCCTCTGTACATTAATTCTGGCCGCACAAAAATCGTCGCGGACGTTATTTAATAAATCCTTATTTTTGTATCGTTGTGCGTTCCAATTGAAATTGGAGGCAATCTTGACCTATTTTTCGTGCGGCCCAAATTAGGGTAATATCCTGTTCTGAGTTTTCTTCATTATTGGTATTGATGACCTGACCTGATTTTGGCCCCATGTACTCCTAATTAATTTTGGAACACAACTTGCATTTATTTCTAATTAATTTGAGGATACCATTTTATCTGATTCTGAAATTTCAATTTAATTCCAATGCCCTATTAATTGAGCCCATACCGATCTTACAGTGCCCCCTGACCCTACAAAACACCGGACCCAGAATCGCCCGCCAAATTTTTGTCATTTTATGTGTTTGTGCAATTTCCCAAATTTAAGGGGGCTAAATTGCAATTTGCATTTTGTGGCCTCACCCAATTGTTTAAACAATGAGGGAACCTAATATTTTAATTAAATCTCTCACCCTCATCCCCCATGAATTATTTCCCTTCATGAACAATCCTAGCCACCCATTCAAGGGATGCAATCGCCACCCTCCATCAACACCCTCTCTCCCTATATAATATCATGTCTACATCAACCCTAATCCCTAGACAACCTAGAAAACCCCACCTCCTCACAAGCCCCCATCCTCCCTCACCAAACCGTAGCCCCTATTCTTCTTCCCTTCTTCTTCTCTTTTCTTTTTCTTCTTCTTCCTTCTTCTCCTTCCCTTTCCTTTTAAAATTTTGAATTTCAAAAGAGAGGGGGGAACACTGTTCACCCCCATCTCTGCATCCCAGCCATCTCTACTGTGCATCCCGGCCGAGCACAGTTCCTCCGGCGGCCCGCGGCCGCTACTAACTCCTCTTTCCATCAGCCGGCCTGCCTCCCCGGTGAAGCTCCTCCCGCCGAAGCCCGCTGCTCCTTCCCGGCGGATCTCCGGCTGCTCCTCCCGCTGCTGCTCCCCACTCCATCTCCACCTATCACCTCCGACCCGAGCCCTCTCCGGCCATCCTCCCTGCTGCTGCCCGCACCGACTCCGGCGGCCATCAGTCCGGTGCCCGACCATTCCCTGTGCTCCGGCGGTCACTTCACTCTCCGGCGCCGGCACGACTCAACTCCCCTCCCTGCTGCATCCACCCCGACGGCCGTACTCCGGCCAGTCCCCCATCACAGTAAGCCTCCTCTCTCCCCTTCCCTCTTTATATATATATATATATATATATATATATATATATATATATATATATATATATATATATATATACTATATGTATATGAAAATTGTAGGTACTTAATTAATGCTTTAATATGTGAATATGTAGAGTATGTAAATACTTTAGTAATGTATATTTTAATGTATGTACATGTCTATTGTCTAATTAATAATTAAACATAATGTATAGTATATGTATTAATGTATATATATAACTAATGTATAAGTATTTTGTATATAAATTAATTAATGTGTATAGTATAGTGAATGTGTATATGTATAAATATTGTGTATTAGTGTATATAGTATATTTTAAATTAATATATGTATATGTATAGCATTTAATTAATAAATGTTTAATACGCATATATGTATAGCATATAAATACTTTGGTAATGTATAATTTTATATGTACATGTATATTATTCATAAATAAAATGTTTAAATACATGTATTAGCATAGTATATATATATATTTTAGTATATGTAGATACATTTAATATGATTTAGATATATATATATATATTTAAATGAATATGTATATGTGTATTTTCTCTAATATATATACGTATGTATTCTAGTATAAAAATATGTATATATACTTGATATATTTTCAAATATGTATAATTAGATAAATGTATATATATATATAAATAGATATATATTTTGTACATACATTTAATATATATTTTTCTATATATATATATGAGTGATATATATAAATACGTGTTCTACTATATGTATTTTATATATACATATATATATACTTAGCATATTTTCAATGTATGTTTAATTGGTATATATATGGTATAAATTCAATTTGGTATATACATATTTGTATTTCAAATATATATATGGTAGGTATTAATGATTAAAAATAGATAAGGTGTTTTAAATATGTATCCCTACTAGGTGACCCTAGTTGACTAGTGCCCTGCCTGGCATGGCCCTGAGGCCAGTGTTTATAGACTGTGTGTTAGCGTAGCTTCTGATACAAATATTATATTGTGTTATAGTTATAGGACTGTTGGTTCACCCAGGGGATACTCTGGAACAGGACATCCATAAATACCAGCTAAGGACCCGAGGCAAGTACATTCTCTGATAATTTCCAATTTCTTGATAATTTTTATAAATTCAATAAATCTTGAAATGTTACAACTAAATCCTTGACACTGTGCTACACGGACTAGTATAGCTTGGATCTGCAGTCATGAGATATTACATTGATTATCGTATTGACATTGTACACGACATGTATATTAGACATCGTACATGATAGACTTGACTTGCTCGTGTATCGTGACGTGTCATGGTTGGATCCACAGTACTAGTTGGGGGCGGGCAGGTAGTTAGTAAGAAATATGATCATAACCTCTTATTGTAGTATAGAAAATTGTAAGTGTTAATCATGCTCTTCACCCATGATTAGCCAGGCCCTGTAGCTATCGTACATGTTCCCAAGCCGATCATATTTTGAACTACTATTTCAAACACTTAGAATAGATTACAGTTCCCTATTTTAAATCATATACTACATCACCCGTATATGATGCTGTTCCTGGTTCTTTCATTTTCATACATGCACTGACTGTATCATATTGCCTATTGCCTGTCTCTTTACATTGCCTGTCTCTCTTAATTGCCATTGCATTTATTTCACTGTCTTCTCAGTAGCTAGCATGACATGTTATTACTTTATAGTCCTTATCAATTAAATGGAACTGTTATTTGAGATTGTGCTTTGCTCCTTCCTGACTGGAAACATTTTTCCAGACTATGCATTAGAGGACCGCTGTCCGACACTTTATGGACCATATGGTGAGTAGCTGCAGACTTGGTAGATTAGTTGTGATTCCGGGAGGTCTAGCCGGAAATTTCTATTTTTAGTTGTTCTTTAAGTAGACCATTTGGTACCGGATTTGTCTCCGGCATTTTTGATGAGACTTGGTTATTTGTTGAGTTAGATTATTACTTTGACTTGTGTTGTATTTAATTAAATTTCTGTTCGTTATCTTATCGTGCTGTAATCCTGTGATTGAGTATGTGCTCATTTATTTGTGTCATCCGTGCCTCCTTATGGAGATTGGATGTTGTGTGACATTAGCTAGATAGTATCAAGACCTTGACAGCGTTCTACCGCCGATGTTGCGGCGTAGGCTGGACGTACCCACGCACTCGTGCCCTTAAACCGGGTGCGGGTCGTGACACGTTTTTAGTGGTGGCCCATGCAGGTCAGACTTCGCGAGTTGTGCGATGTCGTAGTAGTGTGGCATCTTTGTTACACTATTGCGTACCTGCGATAGGATCTAGGACATGGGATACTAGGACGAGAGCGAATACTCAATCACAATTCCTTGAGAGATTCCTGGGATGACCCCTGAGAATCTTATTTTAATTCCAATTTAAAATCATTCCCTTGTTCCGTCCATTCTCACTTATTGATATTGAATTTGATTGTTGTTGATTAGTTATTAAGTTAGGATTTTGGTTCCATTGTAGGGTTTGATTTCATATCAAGATAAAATTTGCAGATTAATTTATGGTATTGCTTGATGACACACGTCGATGAGGACAGTGAGAAAGATAACACTAGGGCTACTGGACTACTAGATATGAATTTAAATTCTAATTTGAAGATTAAGAACGAATTGCATTTTTGAATCTTGAGGAGTCGAGATATTATTAAAATTTTATTTTGAGGAATCCAGATTCAATTTGATGAACCTAGACAAGCTATAAGGATTTTGGAATTGATAAAATTTTTACTTCAATATTTAGATAATTGATCTTGAGGAAAGTATATGCATTTTCTTTAAAAATTTATTCGAGGGATTATTTTGAGGAATTTTATTTAAGGATAAGATTTTATAGTGAGAGAGATATATTAGTATATAGTATATGAGATGCATGTGTAAGGATATGTTGCTTGAGCATGATAGTGATTTCACTGCAAACTGACTTGGGTGTTCATCTAGGATTGTATTAGAGAGAGAACAGTACTTAGTATGGTGTGTTGCATTTGATATGCACTTGAGTGATAAGGATAACTAGTATCAACGATTGCAGTAGGTAAGGAAGCTAGCAGTGAGTGTGCTTGTGATAGAACTGTGGTACCTATAAGGATAGAGGTATCAGACCATGGATGCATCTTTGACCTGTGCAATCAACTAGGGTTTATTTCTAATCTTTTACCTTGAATGTTGCTTCCTTAGAACTGTACTGTCCTTTCTTGATGATATCGCATTTTTGCCTTAATTGATTCTTTGGGATCTGTCTTCAGGATGTCGCCGCAGACACGGTCTATGAGAGCGGGAACATCAGCTTTAGAGGGGCCTGCCACCTCTCCACCTGATGGACAGACAGCCGTAGTTCCTCCTACATCTCCGATGCACGTAGGTGTATCTGCACTTTTCGGGAATCCTCCTCCCCCACCTGTTCAGAAGATTGCCGCAGCTATGACGGACAACCTTCCTCCTCCACCGACTCCGATTCTCGGAGGTTTGCCCATTGACGGAGCGCAGATGTTTGCCTTGATCCAAGGCATGGTAGATGCCCAGAGAGTGACGGCAGATGCTCAGCGAGTTCAAGCTGAGGCTCAGAGGGTGCAAGCAGAAGCGCACCAGGCACAAACCGAGCTGATGAAAGAAAACATGGAGAATGCCCATCAAGTGACTCTCCAAGCTTTGGAGAGAGTAGCACAGTACCAGCAGTTTCCTGGCCAACAGCAGCAAAGATCAGGCACTATAGTGGACTTCAAGAGGATGATGCCTTGAGAGTTTAAAGGCACCGAAGGGATACTCTACGCTGACGACTGGCTAGAGGATATAGAAAGGAGCCTGCGATTGACCCAGATTCCGGAGAACTTGCAGATAGAAGCCGCTGGCAGTCAGATGTTCGATATCACACTCACATGGTATCGCACGGAGCCGAGAATTTCTGCACAAGGACTTACTTGGGAAACCTTCAAGGAGCTCTTCAAGGAGAAGTTCTTTCCCGACGTGGCATTGGGAACCTTGGAAAGTCAGTTTCATGACTTGGTTCAAGGAAACATGTCGGTCGACGAGTACGCTGCAGAATTCTGTAGATTGAGTCATTTTGCATCATCTATGATTCGAGACCCAGGAGATCGAGCCCAAAAATTTAGAAAGGGACTGACGAGAGAGATTAGGTCACGCACTTCTGGTCGTCGTACCGCTACCTTTGAGGCTATCTTGATGGATGCTCAGATTGCAGAAGAGGATCTGGATCTCCGGCCTAAGAGAAGTCACAATACTTTTGGAGATACGAATGGTAGTACAGAACCAGCCAAGCATCCCCGTATTCAGCACCAACAGCAGTACCAAGTACCATTTCATAGTCAACAACAACCATGGACATTTCAGCATCCACCGCAGTACCTAGCACCAGTTCCTATCCAGCAACATCCATGGGCGTATCAGTATCAACAACAGTACCAGGCACCAGTCCATGTTCAGCAGAATCAGCAACAGCCTCCGAGAGAGACACAGCAGACCTGTCTTTTCTGTAAGAAGCCAGGTCACCTTTGGGAGAGCTGTAGAACGAGGCTAGGACTTTGTTTGCACTGCGGCGCTGCGGGACATCGAGTAAGGGATTGTCTTCTAGCCCCTTATCTTCCCGGCCAGCGTGCAACTTCAGATTATAGAGATCTAGTTAGGCTACCTGTGGAACCGTATATTGTTCAGCACCCGCAAAGGGAACCACCCCAGCAGGGCGGGCATTTGCGATGACGGTCGAGGAGACCGATACTGCAGGTAATGTGTTAGCAAGTTCTGTTCTTTTCCTTCCTTTTGTTCCTATCTATTTGATTTATTGATTGATTCCTTAGTACAATATTTGTATGCATGATTTCCTTGTTAGAATATAGTTAGTAGTACCCCTGATACAGAGACTGAAATGCCATGACCAAAGACACCATGACCGTACATATTCCCTTAGGTTGCATGTTGTATGATTGTAGGAAAGATTTTTAGACCATAATTATTGGGATTTAACCATGACGAAGATTCATGAATGAGTTATGACTTGACAGGAGAGACAAGATGATTAACAGATAATTAAAAATTCGAGGATAAACATCGATTTAAATAAAGGGTCAAGAATTTAACATGGAAAAATTTATGATTTATTAATTCCAGGAAGATTATGACATGCTTAAATTGGTTATTAAAATTTGGAAATTTGGGGGATTATCAATATATTTATTTGATTGCAAGCTATGAAATTTTTAAAATTTTATATTGATGTTGCAGTTGGAGAATCCTTAAGTATCGCATTGTTAAGTATTTTAAGGAAAGAGGAAATCGAGAAATAAAATTTTTGATGGACTAATGTTTGAATTCAAACTTTTTGGACGAGATTACATTATATATCGGTGCATTGATTAAAATCAAGTTAGAGGAGTGGATATTAAATTCCGAGTATGGAATTATTAACTAAAAATTTCGGAAAATTTTGATAAAATGGACCTTGATTTTATTCGAGGATTTTTGGAATGCAACAATTTCAGAATTTTTGACAAATTGTGAAAGGACATCATGAATAATTACCTGATTTCGTGGATTATGAATTTAAACTTTGAGGAAAATGATAACGTGTATGATTAAACACTACTAGGAGGATTTTAAATTTCGAGGACGAAATTCTTTTAAGGTGGGTAGACTTGTCACTACCACATTCCGAAATCAGGGGTATTTTTGACTTTTTAATAATTAATATTATTGTAGTTATAATTAATTAATTGCATGATAGTATTTAATTTAAATAAATATGTGTGATGTGTAACTAAATATAATTATATGCAGTGTCCATTTATTTTGAACTAGCAGACTAGACCTAGAAGCCCAGTAGATGACCACCTGTCCGAATTATAGAATTCTGGATTTTACTATTTTATCTAGAATTTATCTATTGGAGATTTTAATTAATTATCGTAATTTATTTAGTTAATGCGCATTGCCTTTGCTTCGATATTTGGAGCGCTACCCTGACTTTTGTCTTCTAACAAATTTTGCCATCTTGCCCTAGACATGCCCGTCTTCCATTCTGCTATTTTTGCAACTCATAATTATGTCCTCTGTACATTAATTCTGGCCGCACAAAAATCATCGCGGACGTTATTTAATAAATCCCTATTTTTGTATCGTTGTGCGTTCCAATTGAAATTGGAGGCAATCTTGACCTATTTTTCGTGCGGCCCAAATTAGGGTAATATCCTGTTCTGAGTCTTCTTCATTATTGGTATTGATGACCTGACCTGATTTTGGCCCCATGTACTCCTAATTAATTTTGGAACACAACTTGCATTTATTTCTAATTAATTTGAGGATACCATTTTATCTGATTCTGAAATTCTAATTTAATTCCAGTGCCCTGTTAATTGAGCCCATACCGATCTTACAGTGCCCCCTGACCCTACAAAATACCGGACCCCGAATCGCCCGCCAAATTTTTTTCATTTTATGTGTTTGTGCAATTTCCCAAATTTAAGGGGGCTAAATTACAATTTGTATTTTGTGGCCTCACCCAATTGTTTAAACAATGAGGGAACCTAATATTTTAATTAAATCTCTCACCCTCATCCCCCATGAATTATTTTCCTTCATGAACAATCCTAGCTACCCATTCAAGGGATGCAATCGCCACCCTCCATCAACACCCTCTCTCCCTATATAATATCATGTCTACATCAGCCCTAATCCCTAGACAACCTAGAAAACCCCACCTCCTCACAAGCCCCCATCCTCCCTCACCAAACCGGAGCCCCTATTCTTCTTCCCTTCTTCTTCTCTTTTTTTTTTCTTCTTCTTCCTTCTTCTCCTTCCCTTTCCTTTTAAAATTTTGAATTTCAAAAGAGAGGGGGGGAACACTGTTCACCCCCATCTCTGCATCCCAGCCATCTCTACTGTGCATCCCGGCCGAGCACAGTTCCTCCGGCGGCCCGCGGCCGCTACTAACTCCTCCTTCCATCAGCCGGCCTGCCTCCCCGGCGAAGCTCCTCCCGCCGAAGCCCGCTGCTCCTTCCCGGCGGATCTCCGGCTGCTCCTCCCGCTGCTGCTCCCCACTCCATCTCCACCTATCACCTCCGACCCGAGCCCTCTCCGGCCATCCTCCCTGCTGCTGCCCGCACCGACTCCGGCGGCCATCAGTCCGGCGCCCGACCATTCCCTGTGCTCTGGCGGTCACTGCACTCTCCGGCGCCGGCATGACTCAACTCCCCTCCCTGCTGCATCCACCCCGGCGGCCGTACTCCGGCCAGTCCCCCATCACAGTAAGCCTCCTCTCTCCCCTTCCCTCTTTATATATATATATATATATATATATATATATATATATGTATATGAAAATTGTAGGTACTTAATTAATGCTTTAATATGTGAATATGTAGAGTATGTAAATACTTTAGTAATGTATATTTTAATGTATGTACATGTCTATTGTCTAATTAATAATTAAACATAATGTATAGTATATGTATTAATGTATATATATAACTAATGTATAAGTATTTTGTATATAAATTAATTAATGTGTATAGTATAGTGAATGTGTATATGTATAAATATTGTGTATTAGTGTATATAGTATATTTTAAATTAATATATGTATATGTATAGCATTTAATTAATAAATGTTTAATACGCATATATGTATAGCATATAAATACTTTGGTAATGTATAATTTTATATGTACATGTATATTATTCATAAATAAAATATTTAAATACATGTATTAGCATAGTATATATATATATATTTTAGTATATGTAGATACATTTAATATGATTTAGATATATATATATATATATATTTAAATGAATATGTATATGTGTATTTTCTCTAATATATATACGTATGTATTCTAGTATAAAAATATGTATATATACTTGATATATTTTCAAATATGTATAATTAGATAAATGTATATATATATAAATAGATATATATTTTGTACATACATTTAATATATATTTTTCTATATATATATATGAGTGATATATATAAATACGTGTTCTACTATATGTATTTTATATATACATATATATATACTTAGCATATTTTCAATGTATGTTTAATTGGTATATATATGGTATAAATTCAATTTGGTATATACATATTTGTATTTCAAATATATATATGGTAGGTATTAATGATTAAAAATAGGTAAGGTGTTTTAAATATGTATCCCTACTAGGTGACCCTAGTTGACTAGTGCCCTGCCTGGCATGGCCCTGAGGCCAGTGTTTATAGACTGTGTGTTAGCGTAGCTTCTGATACAAATGTTATATTGTGTTATGGTTATAGGACTGTTGGTTCACCCAGGGGATACTCTGGAACAGGACATCCATAAATACCAGCTAAGGACCCGAGGCAAGTACATTCTCTGATAATTTCCAATTTCTTGATAATTTCTATAAATTCAATAAATCTTGAAATATTACAACTAAATCCTTGACACTGTTCTACACGGACTAGTATAGCTTGGATCTGCAGTCATGAGATGTTACATTAATTATCGTATTGACATTGTACACGACATGTATATTAGACATCGTACTTGATAGACTTGACTTGCTCGTGTATCGTGACGTGTCATGGTTGGATCTACAGTACTAGTTGGGGGTGGGGAGGTAGTTAGTAAGAAATGTGATCATAACCTCTTATTGTAGTATAGAAAATTGTAAGTGTTAATCATGCTCTTCACCCATGATTAGCCAGGCCCTGTAGCTATCGTACATGTTCCCAAGCCGATCACATTTTGAACTACTATTTCAAACACTTAGAATAGATTACAGTTCCCTATTTTAAATCATATACTACATCACCCGTATATGATGCTGTTCCTGGTTCTTTCATTTTCATACATGCACTGACTGTATCATATTGCCTATTGCCTGTCTCTTTACATTGCCTGTCTCTCTTAATTGCCATTGCATTTATTTCACTGTCTTCTCAGCAGCTAGCATGACATGTTATTACTTTATAGTCCTTATCAATTAAATGGAACTATTATTTGAGATTGTGCTTTGCTCCTTCCTGACTGGAAACATTTTTCCAGACTATGCATTAGAGGACCGCTGTCCGACACTTTATGGACCATATGGTGAGTAGCTGCAGACTTGGTAGATTAGTTGTGATTTCGGGAGGTCTAGCCGGAAATTTCTATTTTTAGTTGTTCTTTAAGTAGACCATTTGGTACCGGATTTGTCTCCGGCATTTTTGATGAGACTTGGTTATTTGTTGAGTTAGATTATTACTTTGACTTGTGTTGTATTTAATTAAATTTCTGTTCGTTATCTTATCGTGCTGTAATCCTGTGATTGAGTATGTGCTCGTTTATTTGTGTCATCCGTGCCTCCTTATGGAGATTGGATGTTGTGTGACATTAGCTAGATAGTATCAAGACCTTGACAGCGTTCTACCGCCGATGCTGCGGCGTAGGCTGGACGTACCCACGCACTCGTGCCCTTAAACCGGGTGCGGGTCGTGACAGATTGGCCAGTAGGTATTATGAGGTACGACTCGAGAGAATAAGGTATACTTAAGTTTTATATTGTCATGCATAATGTGTTTTCTTTATAGCTAAATTGCATATGCATGCATGGTCATTGACAACTTGTATACAAAATTTATTTCCTAGTACAGTACTCTAGGGCTACGAACCCAATTCAGTCTAGGAAGGAACAATAATGGTGCCGACATACTAGCATCAGAATATACAGTACTTTTAGTGAGGCTAGTTACATGTACTGTAAAGGATACCAAAATTCCATTTAGTCTTGATGGTTCATGGCCAGTGACCTTCAAATAGATATGTGACATAGCTAATAATGTCTTATACAGGCAAAGAAAGTTATTATTCATTTATTAAAAAGGATAACAATCGTGGGTAAGAATCAGTGACTGGTAAAAAGTTATGTTTTTTTATGTTCCTATTATATATGTATTATGAATTGTTATTAAACCTAAGGCAACAGAGCAAGATCACTATTAATAATTGTTCCTATTATATGATTATTGTGTTGATTTAGGTGAGTCAGGCTAGCACCGTTCACCAGTACACGATAATATACTGACCCACGTCTCTGTGGGCTTCCACAGGTACTGCTGAAGATCTATAGGTATTGGAAGTAGCTTGAAGATTTCTGAGGCATCGAAGGACTTGTTGGGCGAGAAAAAGATCTTTGTAAAGATATTGTCTTCTGTTATAAAGGGCATAATGTGTGAAACAATGTAAATCTTTTATACAAGTGAGTCATAAGTCAAGTCGACAAGTTCAATATAAGCAAAGTTTGGCAAGATTCAATCACCTATTAAGAGCCTTTGTATTCCTTTACAAGTATGTATTCTACTACAAGTCTTGTACTCTACTGCAATTATCAATAAAATAGATGCATTTTTACATATCTTGTTGTGACTTTATTTTTCTTCTTGTTTTCGCTGCAATGTCGTTGTTTCTGAGAAATATCATTAACTGTGTTTGTTTTATCTTGTACAAGTACAACAAGACTTGTACGGTACACGCCAAGTGGTTACTTTTCGATTCTCCAAAATCAGAGTGTGACATAATGGTATTAGAATACGACTTTATGTTCTTAGATTCTCACTCGATTCATTTCAATTCTAAGTTGCTTCCGCAATTATTCTAAGTTGCTTCTGTAATCGAAAGTTTCTTTACCCTCCTTGATACTTCATTGGATGTTTCATACAATAAGTCTAAATATGTTGTGATTCCATGAGTATAATTTATTGATAGTAATAATACCAAAAAATACCAACAATGATTCGATGCAATAATAAAACCAGATAATCTGTTATTGATGGTTCTTTGTTTGTGGGATTCAAGAGAAACCGATTGTGCTACAATCAGTAGTGGGTAATGACATGGTATGTTAGGAAGAAGGTGTGCATAAACTTTAGTGATTGGGATCAATAAAAATTTTAAGTTGATCTGTATATATTGGCTTGGTTATGTTTCAGACTTAAGAATGTTGATATTATGTTAGTGGTTATTAGTTCCACTAAGGAAAGGATAGTTCGGAATGAATGTTAATCGGTGAGAAGAGAAGTATGCTGCTAGAGATGGCTTAGTTCCTGAGTGGTATATGCCTACTCTCTTAGTAATGATATGTGCCTCGACCTCTTTCATAGTGATATGATAAGTCTATCTGTGAAGGATGGAGTAGTGCCAAGACTTAGTTGAGAGTTATACTGTGTTATAATCTGACTCGAATGTCCCTTGATAATTTGGATCCAAATGATCAAAATTCGACTATTGATAGTTTAATGTTTATAGTATAACAAGAATTTGGGGAGTGTAAAATGGATGTCTTAGTTGGGAATAATGATATTAGCTAGGAACAACAATATAAATTATACATTTAGATGATAATTTGAATCAGTCGGATAAATATTTAAATTCAGAATAAATGGTTGGATATTACTTTTGGAGACGTATTGAACAAATGATATAAATTAAATATTGAATGATGATTGGATCGATCGGATAGAAATTGTATAGTGGACATCAATATTTTGGTTGCATGATTGAAAAGTTATATGGAAGGTTTGCCCATGACCCAGAGTATGTAAAGAGTTGTGCCATTGACCTTAGATGTGTAATAGCAGTTACATGACTAGTTCAAAGGGGTAACATCAGTGAAGTGGAGATTGTGCTTAATGAGACGGATAGTTCTTGCATATGTGCATCTATGTGTAAAGTGATTAAGGTATAGCAAGGTATGATAGACATTACCAGTGAATAATGTAGCCACATAGATAATAGTTAGATAGCATATAAGATTTGTTGAATTACAATTTAGTTATATAATTCTTGTCATATAGACTAAGATAGTATGATTGTTGATTATTGATGATATGTAACATGGTTATATGACTAATGTATGATAAAATTTGGATATCAATTGAAATTAGTTTAGTGAATAGGGAGTTCTTTTATAAGACTTTGATGAGGTGATGCAAAATAAAGTTGATGGTTAATGTAAATAAAGTTAACCCTGACTGTATCGGAATAAATTTGACAAAAGTAAGACTCGGTCGGGCGAAGAGTTAAAATATATTACCTTATTGAATGTTTATAAGTCGGTAAGACGGTATGGATAAATTAAATGTATAAAGATTCCATACAAGTTGAGAAAAGTTTGTAAAGGATGAACTATTAAAGTTAACTAAGATGGATCATGATTTTAAAATAGTTACTTGGTTGCATGAATAAATTTGATAAACATTAAACTTTTATATAAGAATATAAATTGGAGTAAGCATATGATTGCATGATTATGTAAGTTATAAACTAAGAATTTTGAAGTTGAATTGATAAAGTCTACATGATGGATTCAGGATTTGAACAATGAAGTTACTAGACTAACTTTGTCCATTTTGGTATAAGTCGGGAATAAAGCTTGGTTGGATGTAGTCTCTTAAGTAACAATCATTGGTAAATAGCTTTTGACCCTGGACTATTGGGTGTCTCATGTGTTAGCAGTTAGTTTGCTAGGTGCATCGGTTGTTCGGATTGAGATTATGTTCAGAGATTTAGGTAGAGTCCCTTAGATTGGTCAGATTAAATTTTGGCCCTAAGATAAGAGATAATTATGGTCCCTAGCAGCCATCCATCTGAGATGAGTTACCTATATATATTAGGTTTATCTGTTGGAATAGCTAGCCTTAGTGACTTGATTGAAGAGGTAAGTTGACCGTTGGAGACCCATAGGATGATCCTATTGATGTTACATGAGAGATGGTGGCAATAAGTGAGACTTAGTTAGTGTATGTTGTGAGGTAAGCTTCAAAATTGGTTTGAGAATAAAAAATTTGATGAATTAACTTTGATTGTAATTGTGATGAGAATTGAGACTTGAATTGTATATATTAAAAGGTAAGTCTAGGAATTAATGGTTTCAGAAGTTGGATTTGATTGCCTTTTGACGAAAATTACGGATTGGTATTTGGTTCAGTTGGCTGAATTGATGATCAAGTTGGGATTGATGGGTAAATTATTATGACATGATAAGATATTATGTGGAATTGTACTCTTGGCAAGAATGATTTTTGGTGGTGTGAACCTTAGATTAAAATACTATTAGAGATGAGGATTGGCCTCTGCGAGATTAACATTGTTCTGGTGAATAGTTGGAAATATTTATGGTGATTTTATACTCGAGAGATAATTGGACATATATCATGGCTGATTAGACTTTTGTGTTGGATGGATTGTTACTTCTAAGCTGCATTGATTTTCATAGTATCGACCATGATATAGTCGAAAGGAACTATGTATTCATTGAAAATTCGATATCACGAAGCTTAAAAATTGATAGAGTTTTTAAAGTGAGTAAGTTGAAATATTTTTAAAAAATTGTTTAATCAAGTAACACTGGATGTATTATTAATTTGATTGGTGATAGGTGAATGGATTGAAACAAGGTGATAACATCTCATATTACTCAAAAAAGATATAAATAATGGAAATTGTATTTTGAATTTTGAAACTTTGATTTTGTCGGTTTTGAGTTAGTCCTTTTGGTTCGGAATGATTTAAGTTCAGTTCCCAGGTGAGTTGTCTAGCATGAGTCCCTGATGATTATGTGTTGGCAGTTTAGATAATGGTGATTGTGAGAAAGTAATTTTGTATGAGGCACATTATGATTAAAGGCAAAGGATTTTGTAAATGCTTTCCTGAAATAATATTAATGAATTTAAAAATGGCTAGACCGAAACTTGGTTATAAGATGTGTTAAATTGGATTAAAGGAGAAGGTGTTAAAGAAATTTGTTGAGTTTATGTATACAAGAGCTTGGTATAATGAGTATGATAGAGCAACAATATGAGTAGATGGATGTAATGCATTTATGTTTGAATTGTGTAGAAGTCTTAGTGGAAATTATGTGTTATTGAGGAGTACATATGCGAATGAGTTAAAAAAATGATCTTAAGGTCCAGTTTGGTCGAGAGTATTGAATACTAACTAGTATTTTAAAATAAAGTTGCATTTGTAGCTCATTTGATTTCACTACCATTGACGTTGGCTGAATGCACTATATTTTTGGTCTTCAAAAATATATGTACGATCCAAGCCATGGAGCTGCAGGAAGGATTATTGTGTGCTAAAGAAATTGCACAAGTATTGGACAAAAAAAGATGATAGATTGTAATCAATTATACAATTCACATGCTTTGACGAGATGTTAATTTGTCTGAGTGTTAATATGAAATATTGAACTAGGAGCTGAATAGGATATTTCTTGATAAATTCAGTTGATAAAGTGGAATGAGTTTATTTTTTTAGTTTCGAGGATAAACTTTTTTCTGAGTAGTATTTTATGTAATGCCCTACTGTCACGCCCCAGTCCCAAAATACGTAGGACTAGGAATACATGAGCATGCCAACCGTATGTATATGTCAACTCCAATATATGGAAAATATATCACATACGTATGTTGTATTATGAATAATAATTCACAACTGGTATATAATGTCACAAGTTATATGCAATATTAATCTCATCCATAAAACCAAATAGAAATAAATAACCAAATATGGCAATGAACCAAGTATGAAACAGTCGAGAAGAACTAATAGTTGGGTGGAGACAAATCTACTACCAAACTAGGATATAGAATAAAATATAATAAGTACATCATCTAATGATCAGAGAGGCACGAAGGAAAGACATCCTCTAAAGAGAAAGGAGTAGCAAGTCCCGGTCCGTGCTCCTGTAAATAGTCATGATCGTCTACACCTGAAAAGGGATCAGGTCCTCAGAGGGACATAACAAGATACATAAAAGCATGTCAATCATAAACTGAATATAAACATATGTATTGGGTAAACTAACCAAGCAACGTGAATGCAATTGAGGATAACCTTCGCACGAATGGGCTTTCTGGCTAAAATGGGATCGACATAAACTCCTCCGAGACTAGAGGTCTAAATGTATATAATCTATCCAATTATATGCACAGACCGCAAAGCATCCCCTGGATGCCAGAGGCCAATTTCTCTCATATAAATCCATGGTCGTCAACCCATATCTCTATCGGAGCGTACGATCACATATAAGTGTAAAGTAGCCCTTGCGCCTCATGTATATCCCCCCACCCAAACGACTGTCTAGATCGTATCTACGACACGTCCAGTTCCTCACCTCTAAGTCCAATGAATGCACCTAGACACTAAGTATGACTAGGCTGACACACGTCCTTTACGTATCGGGAGCGACCCGAATACGATGGTCAGTGCCCTCTCATGCATATCACACATTCGTGTATGTACAAAGTATGTGCCAAGGTCATAGAGATATGAGGATACCTCACAAACATGGGGAGGTCACATTGTAATGCCCCGCAACCGCACGGTGCGTTACGCTGAGCCGGATTGAATAAAACAATTGCTAGTTACATTTGGGGCGTGACACACATAACTTAAGGTCAATATGCATAGTAAATAAAATAAAGACGACGCAATCTGCCATTGCATCCAAGTCTATCTTGGACGTGCAGTTTTATAGAAAATAACTACGTAAATAAGTAACATAAATGCAACATATTATATAAAATATAAATAAACAATAATCATGGCAAGGTATACTTGCTTGGCGGTGATCTGGTGCTGAAACGACGCAAGACAACAAGGTACATCAAACCAAAAAATAGAGGAACAGTACAAAAGTCTTCGGATACTGAAACAGACATCACCAACTTTTTCAGAAAGGATAAGATAGTCAAAAAATACTATCCATTCATCCAATTTAGACATAGGGGCAAAACGATAATTTTTGGGTCAAAGCGGTGTCCATATATAGCCCACTTTGTACCAAAAAATATGCCAAGGCTAAAGGTCTCTAAATAGGACAAATTATAGGTCAATTTTTTTTAAATGATGATATAGACTCAATGGTATATCCAATTTTGGATTCCAGTGAACCGATCACAAATTCGCTCGTTAACTCGAATCGTGAGACCCGCGAAAAGGCAATTCGATGATCGACTCAGAATCGGACAAACCTTGGGTCACAGGACAGGTCAAATGATGCGAGTCCAGTGGTGCAAGTTTTGTTACAATCCGACGAGCGTACAAAAACTAATAGGTTAATTTGCAAAACACCGATACGAGGGACTTTTTACGGATATGGGTTAATTTCGGCGTGCACACACGTCCAAATCAACTTTCTCAAAATTCCATACGTCAAGATATACCATACAATCATTTCGGTACAATTGGTACGTGACGAGGTAGTCCTATTTGGTGGAGCATTATCACTACCATATTCTAAAATAGGGGTAATTTTGGGATTTTATTTATTATAAGTATTGTGTATATTTATTTTTAAATAATTGCATGATATGTATATATATATATAAGTTATATGTATAGTATTCTTTAATGCATGAGCTAGTAGACTAGACCTAGAAAGCCCGCTAGATGAACCCCTGACCAAATTATAGGGTTATGGACTTTAATTAGTAATTTTTGGGATTAAATATTGAGGTTATAAATTATTATTTTGATTTTATTTGATTGTTGTACCTTACCGTTGCTTCGATATTTAGAGCGCTACCCTAGCTTTTGCCTTCCAACAAATTTTACACCCTTGTCCCAGACGTACCCGTCTTCCATTTTGACCTTTGTGTAACTCATAAATATGCTCTCTTGTGCTTCATTTTAGTTACACAATATTCATTACGGATGTTTATTTTAAATTCTAAATAAATTCGACTTTAAATCTTTGTGCGTTCCAATCAAAATTGGAGACACAATATTGACCCATTTTATGCAACCCAAATTATGATAATATTCTATTCTGAGTCTTCTACGTCCATGACACTGGTCTCCCACCTAATTTTAACCCCATGTACTTCCAACTAATTTAAGAACACCATTTACATTATTTTAATTAAATTAGTGTAAAGACCCAACTTAACCCAAAACTAGATCCAATACCAAACCAAACCCCCATTCACACCCTCAAGACTCATACTAAACACCAACACCCTTTTTATCCACTACATCATACCAAACATGGTATTTTCCCTCATTTAATCTAAATTTCCCATTTTTGTGCAATTTTCTAATTGTTGAGGGCTTTTATGCAAAAATACAATGAGGTGTCACCATCCTATTGGTCAAGGCCATGAAGAAACAACCCCCGCCCTCTTTGACCGGTCCAATACTTTCTCTCTCTTCTATTTTTGTTTATACACTCTCTTTCATATTTAATCATGGCCCTCCATTCAAATTGGAGCATCATCTACACCACACACACTTCCTTATATATAATCCCTCATCATAATCCTTTCCCAAAAAGCAAACCCCATCCCAAGGAGTGCCAAACAGGCCCAAATCCCTAGGGCAACATCATCCTAATTCTCCATATATATAACTTTTTCTCCATAATTTCATCACCTACACCTACATCAAACCTCAACCCAAAAAACCCTAAACCAACCCTAATCGAACAGTCCCCTTCCCAGCCATCCTGACCTCCCCGACTGCTACCCGTCTGTTGTGCCCCGTTCCCCCTATACGGGAAGCACTGCTAAGAAATATAAGACAATATCGTTCGATCAGGATAGATTGAAACAAGAACTCATTCTCGTTATGGATTTGTTTCTTCGGAATCGATTCCCATATTCAGTGGACAGTGCCCCTAGGATCGACTTAGCGGCAGAGTTAGGAGGGACCTCTCCGCTGCATCTTTTGTTGCCTCAGTTTTTGCTGTCGCTTGTTGCTTTCGTGCTTTGAGTTGATTTTTGGATTTGCTTGAGTTTTCTTGAACGGTTTCGATGGATTTCATTATTTTCGTTCGTTGAACTGCACTTCAATTCTGATAATGGAAAATAGTGGAAGAGGTATTGATCGGTTGTTCGTGGTAATATAGGTAAACCAGCAGTAGGCAACGCTCGAACGGACTCCTGAAGCACCTCTTTCCTTCTCCCTTCCAACCAACTAAGTGAGTGGCTTATATTCGATTCAGTTGGCCCTTCTTCCAAGTCTTCACATCTAAAATCTTGTATTCTTGCTTGCCCCGATCAAACGATACCAAGTAATAACTAAAAAGATTTCAAGATAAAAAGGAAATAGACTTGGATTATGATGCTTGTCAATCAAACTTGTGAACGGTTACTCATTTGCATACTTGTTCGTTTCGAATATTCATCATATGCATAAATACAAGTTAGAATGTATACTCTTCTTTAAATTGTGCTATGTATAGAACTCATCTTGAATGCAATAAATTGAATAGGAAGACTATACAAAAGTAGATCTAGCCCTGTTACTGTCCTGTGCCTGATATTGCTCGAAAATGCCTCAACTGCTAACTTAGTATATTACGTTAGATCACGGACAACTTGTGCACAAGGTCTTAGTTCCTACAGACGGTCGCTGGGGCATTGGCACTGATCCGATCCAGACGGAACTCTCATATTTAGTTATCCTGTGCAAGGGCGAAATGGCGTACAGCGCATCCTATACTCTCGTTGCATACCATCCTCGTCAGCGACTAAAATTGGTCCTTTATGGCATACGCCAGTGATCCCCTTGTATATTTAAACCTGTGATAAGCTAACTTGTGTCTTCGTGGCAGGGAAGGACATGGTAAGTATTCTGCAGGTGGTTCAGACGGGCAGGTAAAAGTCACCGAAAGGTGGCAAGTTTCATTTCAGAAATTCTATATATATACTGCTTGCTTATAAAATAAACTAAGGCAAGATAGATAAACCACAAATAAATATGCATGCTTCATCTAAATAACGTATTGATTGGTATAGTTGGGTTAGCTTGCCTTCACCAGTACGTTTTGATGTACTAACCCTCGTTGAAACAGGTTCCCCGCACTAAGGAGAGTCGAGCAAGGAGCAGAAGTCATCACCAATCTAGTCCAGCTGTAGGCACGCCTTGATTCGTGCCATTTTTTGAAGTATATTTGAAGAAAGAAGCTAGCTACTCAAGGCTCAAATGCAGCTCCGTGGAAAGGCCATCATTCTACTAGGAGGTCTTACATTTTGAAGTTTAGTAAAGGATATAATGTACATGACTGCTATCTTATTTTGTGTCAAAACTTTTGTAAGCCCGAGTGGCAACCTTATGACTCAGTTCAAGAGTTTGTAATAGATGTTCATATTATAAATAAAAGAGAACTTTTTCATGTTTTAAATCTGTGTTTCAATTTATCTGCGTACTCTAAATATGTGCTTGCTATGCGAACTAAAATACCTAAGCCATGTACGGTGCGCAACCTAGGCCAAAACGACGTCATATCCGGGGGACGACTATCGATTCCACGAAATTGGGGCGTAACATGTTGGTATCAGAGCACAGCTTCAATTCCCTTTGACCCTCGTATGGGAAAAGTTCCTTTAACGATAAATCCCTGTGCGAACTCTTGAACTCGTTAGGCCAAAATGAGATACGTTTATACAATGAGTCCATAATACATTATGATCCTGATGTAATTTACCTTCTTTTGAAAGAATGGTTCAAGCGCAATCCTCCGCGCTAGCACCGGGCGAGACGCAAGCCCAAGAGAGCAGTTCTGGTACTTCAAGAAGCTCTCGGAGCCAGCGAGCCATGTCTCGAGTCGATCCGCTTCAGCAAATGATGCGGATGTTAGAAGCCAACCAACAGAGGGAGGAGGCTCGTTATGAACGGGATAAGAAGCGAACGGATGAGAGACTACTCAAGTTTTAAGACAATATAGAGGCACGATTCTCAGTCCAACAAAAGCAGGTAGATGCCCTGTAGCAGATTGTTCAAACTATGGCCTCCAACCAGTCCGCGACAACAGCAACAACCCCGGTGGAGCAACCAACACTTGAAGTCGAGATGCCTTAAACTCCAAGGAAGAGGGAAGTGACTACCTTCGACTTTGGCGACTTCAAAAAAGTCTGTAACACAGCATTCAAGGGGACTGAGGATCCGATAGTGGCTCTAGATTGGTTGGCCAAACTTGAGGATCATTTCTCACTGCTGGAAGTACCTGAAGAGAAGCACGTCACATGTGCTCAACTGTATCTTCTTCTCAACATGCACGATTGGTGGGATGTGCATCGACGATCTCTTCCAGTTGATGATGGAGGGGAGGCGATAGCATGGGCCACTTTTCGTGGCACGTTTGAGGAGGTGTTCATACCCCCATATGTACGTCGACAAAAGAAAAATGAGTTTGTACAACTACGACAGGGCAGTATGACGGTTAAACAGTATTTTGTCGAGTTCAACAGACTTGCCAAGTTTGTAAGCTCCTATATACCCGATGCAGCGAGTCGTGCCAGACAATTCGAGGATGGCCTACGTCCTGCCATCCATGCACAAATAGTCGTCCTACAGTATCAGACAATGCGGGAAGTCCTAAACCATACTCTTTCTCTTGAACCGCAGTATCCTCACGTTGCTGCCGGCGCTGTGTATACCTCCAATCACAAACTCCATAGCAATGATAGAGGAAACACCGTTGTAAAGTGCCTAAACAATGGCGACAAACAGAAAGCAAATCCAGACAAAGTATGTAACTTCTGCAAGAAGCCAGGACATCTCTTCAACGATTGTCGTAAGAGGCTTGGCACCTGCCTCCGTTGCGGTAATCCAAGCCATCAGGTCGATGTCTGTCCGCTTCCTGATCGCCGCCCTCAATATCCAAATCAGGCTGCCACAACCCAGGCTAATCGAGCTGCGCCTCAGCAAGAGCGTCGCCAGGCTCAAGGTCGGGTCTACACAATGACACGAGAGGAAGCTTTGGCCTCAGACACCGTTGTGTCAGGTACTTTGCTTTTTAATAACATACCTGCTCGTGTACTATTTAATTATGGTGCAATGCATAGTTTCATTTCCATAAATTTTGTCGTAGAAAACAATATAGAAATGACTCTATTGTATCTAAACCTAAGTGTTAGCACCCCCTCCGGCACAAAAATACCTGTCCATTCAGTATGCCAAGGTGGTTACGTCTGTATTGGAGGAAGGAAGCTATCGCTTGATATTTTAGTTCTAGATGTTAGAGACTATGATATTATTTTGGGAATGGATTGGCTCGGCGCCTGCTCGACAACTATTGAATGTGCAGAAAAGTGAGTCATCTTCCGCCTGCCTGGAGAAGCCGAATTTTGCTACACTTGTAGTCCAACAACTGATACGACCAGGGCCTGCATGGTGATTTCTGCAACATCTGCTCGGCGAATGCTATACTCAGGATGCACGGGATACCTAGCGTCGGTTCAGAACACACAACAGGACTACGCAAACGTCGAGTCTTCTTCCGTTGAGGCGAAGTTCCCTGACGTATTTTTGAGCGAACTACCCGGCATGCCACCAGACCGAGAGATCGAATTCACCATAGATACCTTCCCGAATATACAGCCGATCTCTAAGCCTCCTTACAGAATGGCCCATGTTGAATTAAAAGAGTTAAAGTGCCAAATGCAAGAGTTACTGGATCGTGGGTTCATCCGTCCGAGCGTGTCTCCTTGGGGCGCACCTGTGCTCTTCGTGAAGAAGAAAGACGGGATGCTACGCCTCTGTATCGATTATCGGGAGCTGAATAAAGTCACTATCTGAAACAAGTATCCTCTTCCAAGGATAGATGATCTGTTTGATCAGCTACAGGGGGCAATAGTATTTTCAAAATCGATCTTCGCTTGGGCTACCACCAGCTGAAGATTAAGCCAGAAGACATGCCAAAGACTACCTTCCGAACCCGTTACCAGCATTACGAGTTTTTTGTTATGCCGTTTGGACTGATGAATGCACCTGCTGCATTCATGGACTTGATGAATCGAGTGTTTCGGCCATTCATCGATAAATTTGTGGTGGTTTTTATTGATGACATCTTAGTGTACTCGAAGAATAGGGATAAACACGCAGGACACCTACGGATGCTGCTTCAAACCCTTCGAGACAACAAGTTGTATGCCAAGTGAAGTAAATGCGAGTTCTGGCTGGACAACATATCCTTTTTAGGGCACATTATTTCTGCACAAGGCATCTCTGTTGACCCAAGGAAGGTAGAAGCCATTATGCAATGGAAACGGCCGGAGTCAGCTAGCGATATTCAGAGTTTCCTTGGTTTGGCGGGCTACTATCGGAGATCTATACAAGACTTTGCAAAAATTGCGTCGCCCCTGACTCAACTCACTTGGAAGGGAGTAAAGTTCACTTGGACGGACGACTGTGAAGCTTCGTTTGTGGAGTTAAAGTAGTGCCTCGTCTCTGCTCTAATCTTTCCTCTTCCGGACGGACCTGATGACTTCAAAATATATAGTGACACCTCAGGCAAAGGATTGGATGTGTCCTTATACAAAGGGACAAAGTGATAGCCTTTGCGTCGAGGCAGCTAAAGCCTCACAAGAAGAATTACCCGACATATAATCTTGAACTTGCCGCAGTGGTGTTCGTGCTGAAGCTGTGGCGCCACTACCTTTATGGTGTACCGTGCAAGATCTATACGGACCATAAGAGTTTAAAATATCTGTATACGCAAAAGTATTTGAATCTTCACCAACGGCGCTGGCTCGAGCTCCTTACCAACTTTGACCTCATGATCAGATACACGCCTGGTAAGAAAAACATTGTAGCTGATGCACTGGGTCGAGTATTCGTTGGAAGTTTGGCTATTGATGACAGGCTGCACCGAGATATTGAATCCTTAGGCATTACACTACTAATCAGATACAAAAAGGGGGCACAAGTGGTACAATTGCGCCTTAAGCCTAACCTGTTACAAAATGTCAAGGCCGCTCAAAAGGATGACATGTTCCTGCAAAAGATCCAAGGTCTTATTTCAGCAGGAAAGACAACCGACTTTGCGGTAGGCACGGACGGGATGATCCGAGTGAAGGAAAGACTGTGCATTCTAGACGATGCAGCCCTCAGAAAAGAGATACTCACTGAAGCTCATTATGCTAGTTATACTTCTTATTCGGGTAGCACAAAGATGTATCGAGATCTCTGTACGACGTTTTGGTGGCACAGCTTGAAACGAGATGTGGCACTATTCGTATCGCATTGCATGGCTTGTTAGAGGGTAAAGGCCGAGCACCAAAAGCCGGGCAGAGAGATGCAGAACCTCGCTATTCCGTAGTGGAAATGGAAACATATAACAATAGATTTTATTGTTGG
The DNA here is from genome assembly GCA_036927795.1 of Iris macrosiphon. NCBI lineage: Eukaryota > Viridiplantae > Streptophyta > Magnoliopsida > Asparagales > Iridaceae > Iris > Iris macrosiphon. The sequence continues at coordinate 43,308,335 of JAYESA010000007.1, forward strand.
CTTGCCAAAGACGCAACGGGGGAATGATGTCATCTGGGTCATTGTTGATCGCCTCACCAAGTCAGCTTACTTTTTGCCTATCAAATCTACTTGGAGTACCGACCGCTTGGCTCAGATCTACCTCAACGAAATCGTTCGGCTCCACGGCGTGCCCGTATCATAGTCTCCAATAGAGATAGTCGGTTCATATCGCATTTCTGGAAAAGCCTGCAGTCAGCAATAGGGACGAAGTTGAAGTTTAGCTCCGCCTACCATCCACAGATCGACGGTCAAACAGAATGTGTCAACCAAATCCTCAAAGACATGCTATGACTCTGCGCCTTGGACTTGAAGACGAGTTGGGACCTGCATCTACCTTTAGCTGAATTTGCATACAATAACAGTTTCCAATCCAGCATTTAGATGGCGCTGTATGAGGCGTTGTATGGGCAGAAGTGTAGATCCCCGATCTGTTGGGATAAAGTTGGAGAACAGCAGATTCTTGGCCCGGAGCTTGTGGAGCAAACCGTTCAAAAGATTTATTTGATCCGGGAAAGACTGAAGGTAGCTCAAAGTCGCCAAAAGATCTACGCTGATGCGCATTGACGGCCACTTGAGTTTCTAGAAGGCGATAGGGTATTTATCAAAGTTTTACCCATGCGAGGAGTCACCAGATTCGGAGCAAAGGGAAAGCTAAGTTCGAGATTTGTCGGCCCGTTCGAGATACTAAAGCGAGTCACCTCAGTTGCATATCAGATTGCCCTACCGCTGTCACTATCCGAAGTGCACGGTATTTTTCATGTTTTTCAAGTTCGAAAGTATGTGTACGACCCGAGACACGTGGTAGATTTTGATCAACTGGACCTTAGAGCAGACTTGACGTATGTCGAACAACCTGTGCAAATTTTGGATCAAAAAGAAAAGCTGCTCCAAAGTCGTTCGGTTCCTCTCGTGCACGTGCTTTAGCAGAATCATTCGGTTGAAGAATCCACTTGGGAGCTTGAATCTGAGATAAGGGAAAGGTTTCCCTCATTATTTCCTAGTGGTAGGTTCTATTCCTAAGTTTGGGATGAAACTTTCAATTAGTTGGGTAGGATGTGGTGCCCCGTTCCCCCTATACGGGGAGTGCGGCTAAGAAATACAAGACGGTATCGTTCGATCGGGATAGATTGAAACAAGAACTCATCCTCGTTATGGATTTGTTTTTTCGGAATTAATTCCCATATTCAGTGGACCATGCCCCTATGATCGACTTAGCAGCAGAGTCAGGAGGGACCTCTCCGCTGCATCTTTTGTTGCCTCAGTTTTCGCTGTCGCTTGTTGCTTTCGTGCTTTGAGTTTATTTTCGGATTTGCTTGAGTTTTTTTGAACGGTTTTGATGGATTTCATTATTTTCGTTTATTGAACTGTACTTCAATTTCAATAATAGAAAAGAGTGGAAGAGGTATTGATCGGCTGTTCGTGGCAATGCAGGTGAACCAGCAGTAGGCAACACTCGAACGGACTCCTGAAGCACCTCTTTCCTTCTCCCTTCCAACCAACTAAGTGAGTGGCTTATATTCGATTCAGTTAGCCCTTCTTCCAAGTCTTCATATCTAAAATCTTGTATTCTTGCTTGCCCCAATCAAATGTTACCAAGTAATAACTAAAAAGATTTTAAGATAAAAATGGAATAGACTTGGATTATTATGCTTGTCAATCAAACTTGTGAACGGTTACTCATTTGCATACTTGTTCATTTGGAATGTTCATCATACGCATAATACAAGTTAGAATGTATACTCTTCTTTAAATTATGCTATGTATAGAACTCATCTTGAATGCAATAAATTAAATAAGAAGACTATACAAAAGTAGATCTAGCCCTGTTACTGTCCTGTGCCTGATATTGCTCTGAAATATCTCAACTGCTAACTTAGTGTACTACGTTATATCACGGATAACTTGTGCACAAGGTCTTAGTTCCTGCGGACGGTCGCTGGGGCACTGGCACCGATCTGATCCGGACGGAACTCTCCTGTTTAGTTATCCTGTGCAAGGGCGGAATGGTGTGCAGCGCATCCTGTGCTCTCGTTGCATATCATCCTCGTTAGCGACTAAAATTGGTCCTTTATGGCATACGCCAGTGATCCCCTTGTATATTTAAACCAGTTGCAAGCTAACTTGTGTCTTCGTGGCAGGGAAGGACATGGTAAGTATTGTGTAGGTGGTTCAGACGGGCAGGTAAAAGTCACCGAACGGTGGCAAGTTTCATTTCAGAAATTCTATATATATACTGCTTGCTTGTAAAATAAACTAAGGCAAGATAGATAGACCAAAAATAAATATGCATGCTTCATCTAAACAACGTGTTGATTGGTATAGTTGGGTTAGATTGCCTTTACCAGTACATTTCGATATACTGACCCTCGTTGAAACAGGTTCCCCGCACTAAGGAGAGCTGAGCGAGGAGCAGAAGTCATCCCCCAATCCAGTCTAGCTGTAGGCACGCCTTGATTCGTGCCACCTTTTGAAGTATACTTGAAGAAATAAGCTAGCTACTCAAGGCTCAAATATAGCCCCGTGGAAAGGCCATCATTCCACCAGGAGGTCTTATATTTTGAAGTTTAGTAAATGATGTAATGTACAGGACTGCTATCTCATTTTGTGTCAAAAATTTTGTAAGCCCGGGTGGCAACCTTATGACTCAGTTCAAGAGTTTGTAATAGATGTTCATATTATCAATAAAAGAGAACTTTTCCTTGTTTCAAATCTGTGTTTCAATTTATCTGTGTATTCTGAAAATGTGCTCGCTATGCGAACTAAAATACCTAAGCCTTGTGCGGTGCGCAACCTAGGCAAAAATGGTGTCACGCCCGGGGGACGACTATCGATTCCACGAAATTGGGGCATGACACCGTCGACCTCGCCTGAACTCCATCAACCCCGACTCATCTTCCCCCCGTTCTCCTCCGTCGGAGCCCAACAGCTCTGCCCACCATCGACATCTCCTCCACTTCCCCTTGCCTGAACGTTCTCCTCCTTCCTGACTTCATCATCGTCCCCATCTCCAGTCTTTCCTGACTTCTCCGTCGGATCCTCATCTTCTCGACCGCCTGGACGACCGAACCTCGAGTCCCCACCTGAACACCACCATCACCACCTCCACGTTCTTCTCTGGACCACCACCACCATCGTCTCCTCCCCTTCGACCACAGCAGCCCTCGACCTCCTCAGCAGCATCCCCATCACCTTCTCGACTTCTCCCCACGACTTCACCATCGTCCCCAACTTCATCACCCTCTCGACTGAACACCCCCGTCGATAGCAGGCCTCTTCCCCGGCCAACTCCGGCCAGTCTGCCCCATCCTCGTCCAATATCCCTCCTCGCCCGAGCCTCCTCCGGCAGCCTCATCATCACCATCATCATCACCTTCATCATCATCATCATCATCATCACCTTCATCATCATTATCATCAACATCATCATCATCGTCGTCATCATTATCATCGTCGTCATCGTTGACCCATCTTACCTCGCCGGAGATAACATGCAGCAGTCGCCCTCGATCCCGTGCACGTGCACGCTAACGCGCAGGTTCGACTTGCCTTCATTCATAGTTGTGTGTATGTGCATGTGTGAATAGTATAGGGTTTAGCATATCGTTTCATGATGGTTCATTTTAGTTGATTAAAGACCTGTGTTGTTGAACCTGATGACTAGAGTGCATATGCGTGCGTGTATGCATATAATAATTAGTTTGATATATATATATATATATATATATATATATATATATATATATATATATATATATATATATATATATATATATTCCGTGGAAATTTATTGCTAATACTAGGTATGACTGTAATATATGCATGCTGTATGACCCTAGGCATTAACTGTGGATACCATGTTTATGCATATGACCATAAGTGTAATTTATGGATATCCCGTATTTATATTTGACTGTTTGACCCTGAGAATTTGTGAGTTGACTTCCTTGTGTACACTGACGTACTAGCTAGACATGTGTTAGTGATTGACCGTCTGATTATGCACAGCATTCGAGGATATGACACCCGTGCATTTAGACGCACGTTTGACCCGGCTAGATGAACCGTATCACCCCTAGCGTAGCTTCTGAGTTCAGTGAAATTGTGTTTATGTGTGTGCTAGTGTAATGGCTGATGCTATATTGTATTATATTATATGTATATAGGACCATTGGATCGTCCTGCGAGACTTCAGGAGCAGGACGTTGGTATTGCCCGCTCAAGACCACAGGCGAGTACATTCTCTGATAATTTTCGTTATTTGATAATTTCTATAATTCATGTATTTAGAAATATTACATCTGATTCTTGACACTGTGCTACACGGACTAGTATATAGATTGGATCTACAGTCATGAGATATTACATTGGTTATCGTATTGACATTGTACACGACATTGATATTAGACATTGATATTAGACATTGTACATGATATATTGGACATTGATCGTGTATCGTGACATGTCATGGTTGGATCCACTGTACTAATTGGGGGCGAGGAAATTGCTAGTGAGAGATGTGAACAAATCCCTATCGTACAAGTGTAGATATTGTTATTGTTAATCATACACCTCATGTATGATTAGCTAGGCCATGTAGCTATCGTACAAGTTCTCAAGACGATCACATTTCAAAACTACTATTTCAAACACTTAGAATAGTTACAGTTCTCCATTTCAGTTCATATACTACATCACCCGTATATAATAGTGTAGTTCTTTCTCTTCTTTTCATATATGCACTGACTGTACCATATTGCCTATTCTTTTTTTTTTGCCATTGCATTTATTCATTGTCTTCTCTCAGTATATAGCATCATCTATTTATTATTTTATAGTCCTTATCAATTAACTGGAACTGTTATTTGGGTTGTACTTCGCTCCATCCTGACTGAAAATATTTTTTTAGACTGCGACTTAGAGGACTGGTGTCCGACATATTATGGACCACAGGGAGAGTAGCTGCAGCCTTGGACCTTGTAGCCCAGGTATGATTCTGGGAGGTCTAGCCGGGATCACTAGTTATTCAGTTAGTTTTCGTTTAGCAGATTATGGTACCGAATTTATTTTCGACATACTTTGAGACTTGGATGTTATTGTTTGCAGTTAGATTATTTTGTTTAGACTTGTGATGTATTTCATTGATTTTTGATATCTTATCGTGTTTTAGTTTCTGTGATTGAGTATTTGCATATTATATTGTGATATCTGTGTCTCCTTATGGAGTTGGATATTCGTGTGAGATTGATTAGATAGTATTGTGGCCTAGATAGCGTTCTACCACCGATGTTGCGGCGTAGGCTGGACGTACCCACCTACTCGTGCCCCAAAGTCTGGGTGTGGGTCGTGACACATTTTTACTGGTGGCCCATGCAGGTCGAGCTTCGCAATTAGAGCGATGTCGTGGCAGTACGATGTCTTAGTTGTACTACTGCGTGCCTGCGATAGGATCTAGGATATAGCATACTAGGATGGGAGCGAGTACTCAATCATAACTAGGAACATTTCCAATCTATTTATCTTGTTATCCTTATTCCTTCTGAATATTGCTTCCTTAGAATTTTACTGTCCTCCCTTAATGATATCGCATCTATTGCCTTAATTTATTCCTTTCGGTTTGTCTTCAGGATGCCGCCAAAGACAAGGTCTTCAAGAGTAGGAGCATCAGCTTCAGAGGAGTCTGCCACCTCTCGACCTGACGGACAAATATCTGGAGTTTCTCCTCTCCCACCTGTTCTGAGGGTTCCCCAGCTGTAAGATAGAACCTTCCTCCTCCACCGACTCCGCTTCCCAGAGGTCTGCCCATTGACGGGGCACAGATGTTTACTTTGATCCAGGGCATGGTAGATGCCCAGAGAGTGACGGCAGAAGCTCAGCGTATTCAAGCTGAGGCTCAGAGGGTACAGGCAGAGGCACACCAAGCACAGACTGAGCTGATGAGAGAGAGCATGGAGTCACCAGATGGCACTACAGGCAGTTGAGAGAGTTGTCCAGCAGCAACAGCAGAGACCAGGCACTATAGTGGACTTCAAGAGGATGATGCCTCGAGAGTTCAAGGGTATCGAAGGGATACTCTACGCTGACGACTGGTTAGAGGATATAGAGAGGAGCCTGCAATTGGCCCAAATTTTGGAGAGCTTGCAGATAGAGGCGGCCGACAGTCAGATGTTCGATATCGCACTCGCATGGTATCGTACGGAGCCAAGACTTACTGCACAAGGACTTACTTGGGAGACCTTCAAGGAGCTTTTCAAGGAGAAGTTTTTTCCCGACGTGGCCTTGGGAGCTTTGGAGAGTCAGTTTCATGACTTGGTCCAAGAAAACATGTCGGTCGACGAGTACGCCGCAGAATTCTGTCGTTTGGGCCATTTTGCATCGTCTATGATTTGGGACCCAGGAGATCGAGCCCGAAAGTTTAGAAAAGGAATGACGAGAAAGATTAGGTCGCGCACTTCTGGTCGTCGTACCGCTACCTTTGAGGATATCTTGATGGATGTCCAGATTACAGAAGAGGATCTGGATCTCAAGCCTAAGAGGAGTCACAATATTTTTGGAGATACAAATGGTAGCACGGGACCGGCCAAGCGCCCCTATATTCAACAACAGCCGAGGGCATTTCAGTATAACCACCAGCAGTACCAGGTACCGGTTCGTGTTCAGCAGGATCAGCAGCAGCCTCCGAGAGAGACACAACAGACTTGTCATTTATGTAAGAAGCCAGGTCACCTTTGGGATAGCTGTAGAGCGAGGCTAGGACTTTGTTTGCACTATGGCGCTGCGGGACATCGAGTGAGGGATTGTCTTCTAGCTCCTTATCTTCCCGACCAGCGAGCAGCTCCAAATCATAGAGATCCAGTTAGGCCACCTGTGGAACCGCAGATTGCTCAGCACCCGTGAAGGAAGCCACCCCAGCAGGCGTGGCATTTGCGATGACGATCGAGGAGACCGATACTGCAGGTGATGTGTTAGCAGGTTCTGTTCTTTTCTTTCCTTTTGTTCCTTTTCGTCTATTTGATTGATTGATTCCTTAGTACCGTAGCTTGCATCAGTGAATTTCTTGTTGGAATATAGTTAGTAGTACACCTTGACAGAGACTGCAATATCATGATAAAATAGACTATAATCATACATGTTTTCTCTAGGTTGCATGTTATATGACTGTAGGTAGGATTTTCTTAGACCTTGATTGTTGGGGGTTTGACCGTAGTGAAGATTAATGAAGAAGTATGATTGGACAGAGAGAGAAAATGTGCCTTAAATTTCGAGGATAAACTTGATATGGCAGAATTGTCAATTTTATTAAATTATTTATTTTTATGAAGATTAAGATATGATTGAATTTAAATTTTGAGGAATTTAAGAAGATTATCATTATATTTATTTGACTGCAAGATATAAATTTAAAAATTTTGATTTTGAATATTGTATTTGAAGATTTCATAAGTATTACATTGTTTGAGTA